>ML779280.1:326276-346950 GCA_009831015.1 Picea engelmannii | reverse complement strand
AATTGTGGGCTGCAATTGCACCTTGATTGGATTTTGTGTGGCTATTGGGAAATATCGCCAGCTCTTTCGGGATATGCCCCCTCTACCCCTCATTATAACCAATTGTTTCATCCTTCACTAGTGTCTCAGCCGGTGACTTCAGAACCCACTGTTGAGTGCTATTGGAAGGTCCAGTGCTATTTGAGAGGAAGGACGTTACGTTTTCTAAAACACGAGTATTTTCTTTCTTTTGATTCCCCCATGTGGGCAAAGCCCTCTTACCCACATATATGCTTCTTTTTCATTTATGTATGATGCACATCTGATTACTGTTTGACTTTGATATATATATTGTGTAAAACAGTCACAACAAAGACTCTTGTTTCTATATTTCTCTCACCACTTTGTGCACACATTCACACAACTAGCCTGACATCATAGGGGAACCACAGAACCCCCATCGTTCACGATGCTTGCTCAATCTCCCGGCTATCTTAGGGGGAGTATCTGGTCATACCCGCTCATTGATACCTCCTTCACACACTCCTGTGAGTGCTACTATCTTAGGATCATCTTTGCTTGGTTCTACCTTACTTGGGTCAACTTCCCAAGGTCATACATTCACTCGCTCTCCTTTGCACGGAAGCGGGGGACCCACTTCCTCTCAAGGAGGGAGCACCAACCCACCTAGTCCCCATCAAGGGTCAGGTTCACAACACACTATGGCTGGAACTAACCCTGCCACCCCACTACAGATGCCATATTTGGCCTCTCTCAACATACCGGATCTCACCAAGCTCACCAAAGATCCTATATTGCATGACACCACATGGCCTGCAATGCCAACAAAACTTCCCTCAGATATACCAAAGTTTGAAGGAAAGGCGGGGGATGGCCCCGCCAACCATGTCATGACTTTTCATCTATGGTGCTCTTCTAATAGCATTATGGATGATTCCATCAGACTGCGACTTTTTCAACGCACACTTACTGGACCATCAGCCAAATGGTATGTCGAAGAAAAATCAGGGTCCCATGGGACCTTTTAGTCCTTGGCCAAAGCATTCTTGACATTTTTCCAATTACCAATCCGCCATGACAATGGCCTAGAACTACTGTCTAACTTCAAGAAGACCTCAGCCACCCACATCGCTGACCACATTCATGAGTGGCGTAGGCGACGTAGTTTGTGTAAAGCAGAAACCACCAAGCAACAATGTCTTGACTGGTTTCTTAGATCACTTGTCTCTCTACTTGGAAAGGATGTTGCTTCCACCTTCCCTCAATCTGAAGAGGAATCCATCGGTAAGGCCCAACAATATGACCTTATTTATGCGCAGTCAGGGTATTTATACACGGTACTTCCTGACCTTCCAAAACCTGTGCCATTTGGCCAAGACAAACCTGGCATGTCTCACTCAGCAGACGGGCTCATAGGTGCCACCACACACCATGTCCCACAACCCCAACCGCCACTGATGTATGGAACACCTCAATACCCGCCGGTATATGGGGGCACGCCTTATTACCCCCCACCCCCTTATCAACAACCATATCCTGCTGCTATACCTCCACCCATCAGTAGACCACCACCGACACCTCCCATACATCCACCTGTTCCCACAAATAGTGGTACTCCATCAACATCATCTTATAGTACTAGTGAAAGAACACTGCCTTCCTTTGTACCTTATGGATCAGTACCACCTCAAAATCCATATTTTCCATTTCCAGGTCCTCCACAACCCATCGCACCCCCACATCCTCATCATGCAGGGGTAAATTTTGTTCAACCCTCTGCTGGTCAACATTATCAAAATTTTGAACAGTTGAACACAACCAACCCAACTCATCCTTCGAACAACGCCAAGAAGAAAGGACAGAATAGGAATAATAACAACCCTGGTCAAGGCGGGAATCAACCTCCACAACACTAACCCACTGGGGGCAACCAGAACCAAGGGAACCAAAACCCCCAAGGGGGCAACAACAACAAACGCCAAGGGCGAAATAATATTAAAACCATCCACCCTTGTGCTCTTTGTGGCGAGTTCAGTCATTACACTCACCATTGCCCCCAGATCGCTGATTTCAAACTATTGAAAGACTCGGGTAGTCTCCCCCATACCCCTGCACAAACTGCCCCTCAGCAGGCACCACAACAATATGTGCAACAACCACCTCCCGCCGTGCTGCAAAATCCCATCCCACATCAAGGGGTGATAAACACCCAACAGGACACACAACATCCCCCACCTCAGGTGGGACAATACCACAACCCCCGCAATCCTGCAGAGTGTACAATTCTCCTCACCAGTGAGGAAGAAATCCTTCTGAAAACATGCAATCGTCAGTATCACACGCCAACTGAGTCTACTCCTATCTCTCCAGAGACAAACCCTACACTGACGGGACCCCCGTTGGTGATCCCTCTCCCTTCCGCCGAACCACCACTTCGCATCCCTCACATCCCCTTTCGCATCAATGTCCACAACCCACAGGCCAGGTCCGCTCATAATTATAGCTTGGTTGAGGACTTAGCACAATCCTCGGTTGCCATGTCAGTCTTGGAAGTCCTCTAGACCTGTCCCACGCAGCGAAAATCACTACTTTCCACCTTGGGGGCAGTCGACCCCGCCGATACTCGAGTCATCACCTTCGATCTTGACAATAGCGAACCTTGTCTTCCCGCCTTGGTCGCTATTCAACTACCAGTAAAAATACGGAACATCACAGTTCATTAGTGTATCATCGATGCAGGTGCATCTACATGCATCATGTCCAAAACAGTATGGCAGAAACAGGGTTCCCCGGAACTCATACCCTCCGCCATCACATTATGATATTATGATGGACGACCATCATCTCCTAAAGGGCTCTTTCAAAATGTCCCAGTAGAACTTGGGGGAAAAACTATTCTCATTGACATCGAAGTTATCGACGCCCCACTCGATTACAATATCTTGTTCGGACGTAGCTACATGTATGCTATGAAGGCAGTGGCATCATCCGTCTTTCGGACCATCATGTTCCCCCACAACGGGAAGATTGTGACCATCGACCAAGTCTCACATTATGAGCCAAACCCATCTGCCAATCTCGATAACATTCTTCCTCTCATTCACACCAACCACGACACATACCCACTCGTAGAGATGGGTCCTGGGATCTTCAAAGATCCATCCTTGTTAGGGACGTACCATGGAGCACCACCACTCCTTCCCCCTAATCAAGTATGCGTCGTCTCATCTAAAGAAACTCACACGGAGGATGCTCGTCCTCCTCAGGAGGCTTCAATCATCCCTGACGTCTCAATAGTCGTAGAACCACTCCCATCGGAGCCTCCTCCGCACTCGTCGACCTCAACAGTCCATGAATCCACATCCCCTCAAGGGAATAATCCCGTTTGGGAGACACTTCCCCCACCTCTCACTCAAATTCCCTTCTTTTACCCTCCCCCCGGTATCGAAGCTTTTCAGGTAGCCTTTCAGGTAGCCGCAATGCTCACACTACCCAATATGGTGTTAGCAATCCCAGTCTGGTATTTACATCCACCTGAGATGGTCCCTCACCCATCCCTTCCCCCACAGGAAGGACTCCCCATGACGATTCCCGTCCTCACTCCCACTACCCCCATACTCCCTACCCCCCCTACTATAGCTGGGGGCAAGCGGAATAAGAAAGAGCCCACCGCTCCACTTCCTCCACGCATCACACCACCTTGCGCATTATGTGAGAAAGAGGGACACCAAACCAACAACTGCCCATCACTACCGGAATTACAGAATTTGATTCCCCTCAATCAAACTATCACCACACCCGTCACTACTGCTAGTACTACTACCACCCAACCCTCTAGTAGTAAAGGGTTGAGGACTAAATTCGTGTGTGCAATCTGTTCTGAATATGGCCATTACACCCACCATTGCCCCGCACTACCACACTTTCGGTAGACATTAGCGGCCGTACGCCAGAATTTCCAGAACAACCCACGCCATGCTACGTCCTCATCCAACATCACTGACATCCGTTATGTCACCACTTCCGTCAATGAACCTATGATATTCCATTTCTCTCTCTGCGATTCATTAACTCACTTTACATACCAATGTCCTATGATCCTTGCGTATAGGCAACGTCAATTGGCCCTGCGTCACCAACCCGCAGCGGCGGTAATTGACATTATTTCGTCACTCGAGGATCTTCATGTCATTTCTCCAGAACCCGAGGCACTCCCAACACCTCCATGGTTCTTAAATGACGTCTCTGAGGATTTACCCCGCAACCCACCCAACTCTCCTGCTCATTCACCTCTGGAGACTCTCCACCCAACCACCACGGGTACCCCTCAATACTTCAACATATGGTTTATGTCAAGTAAACCCTCCCCCTCTCCTAACATTGTTCCCCATGCTTCTTCATTAGGGGGAAACCACACCATCCCTGAGGTCACTCCTCACGATCCCTTATATTCCCACCATTTCCAAAGCGATGAGGAAATCCTGGAAGAGCTACAATGCCAGGATTCTCCCGGGGATGCACTACATCACCGTGCACTCTTCCTTCCACAGGAATCCCTCATGCCTCCAAACCAAAACCCCATTTACACGGTCGAAACCAAAGATTTTATCCCATCCGGGCCTATCGATTGGTTCAACAACCCCATTCCTTCTCCTGACGCTTTTGAAGAAGGTAATATGGCAAACATTTCCCCCACCATCAAAATCGACATTTTCATCAAACATGGCATCGTCGAAGAAATCATCATTGGAGCTGCTTGCACTCCTCAGGAAATTGCCGCCTATAAATCCCTCTTCCAAGAATACATGGATATCTTCGCCTGGTCATAGACGGAGATGCCTGGCCTCGACCCATCTATTGTCGAACATCGCATAGACATCTATTGTTGAACATCACATCGACCCTCCTGCCCCGGCGACAGGCATCCACTAGTCATCGCGGCAAGCACAGATGCTCGTCGCACTATACTCCGCCATGGTGGCGGTACTCCTATACACTGCTCCAGGAACCCCTCGTCCTGGATGCGGATCCACATGCCCTCAGGCACGTCCTGTAACACCGTCTCCAGTTGACGACGTATATCATCAAAATCTATTCCGGCTTCCGTCGGAGGAGCGTGTGATGGCCCCGCACAAGGGTCATCGAATCGACGCCTCCTCGCTGCCCTCTCGGGCTCTGCTAGTCGCCCCGCGGCCTCATCCCACCGACGCCTCTCTCCACGCGGCAGTCTCTCCGGCTCTCACTGAACCAGTGCTCTCTGCAACTCCACCTCGCGCCCGCGATGTGCCACATCTGCACATGCACAAAACAACAAACAAACGATCGTATCAGCATCTATATCACATATGAACTGGTATATCAAAAGATAACATAAATCAAAACATACACAATACTCAACATACCTCGATGGTCAAAATCCTCCCCAGGAGGCAACACCATGTCCGGATCCTCCCTGAAGTCCACCCCAGCATAGGGGTATCGAAGTATGACCTGCGACATCTGCCGCCATATTTGAACCGCCTGCGCCATAAAATAATACCCACCTTCGCCACCACCGTGGCGAACCAAAACTGCAGACCACCGCCTCAATCGCGGCTCTCATGCCCCAGGCGCCTCTAGTAGAACCCTCGGGCGCAACATCGACACCCTCTCCAAGAACCAGGCTACCAGGATCGAGCTAAACGCGAACTCTCCTGTACCTGTGGACCGACAATGGTCCAACTGTGCGATCATCCGCGCATGTAGTGTAAGCCCCCATACGAACCGCTCACGGCCCACCACCACCCTCTCTAGCACTAGCAGCTGGCCACCACTAATCCGTTGGGTCGCCAGTGACCCATAGACACGAACAATCATCGCCGCTATGCAACGATGCGCCAAGGAATCTATACCACTAACACTCACTACAGTCCCAGACATGTAGTTCTTGCCTGAGCAAAACCGCTCGACGATCGTAGCAAGGGGTGTATCCCTCGGCAACACAGGCTCTGTCGGCAAAGGCATCCCCCGGAGGGGGAGCCCAGTCAAAAAATAGACATCCTCCACTGCAGTGAAGGGGATCTGATCTCCTCACACGAGGAAGAAATGCAGCGCCAGACTCCACATCTGGAGCAGGAACTGGAGTAAGTACTCATGTGCCCGTATCAACGGGAACTCAAAGAACTTTAGCAACCCACAGGTTTCTACAGTCGCTCGCACCTCAAGATTTGCATTGGCCACCGCATCTCGTAACTACGACCAGTTTCGCTCACGCCACCGAACATCCATAGTCAATGCTAGCCACCTGCACACAATGCAGAGTCCTATATCAACGTATGCAACCATCAAATGCATCAAAGAGACTCATTTTTCACCCTTCAAAACTTGCCTCAAAGGCGAGATTTTTTCACCCACAGGCGCGCACACATGCGCGCCTGTTCACTATACAGGTGCGCATATGTGCGCGCCTGTTCACTACACAGGTGCGCTTCTGAGCGCGCCTGTTCACTACACAGGTGCGCTTCTGAGCGCGCCTGTCCATCATACAGGTGCGCATAAGTGCGCGCCTGTACAACCCACAGGCGCGCAGTTATGCGCGCCTGTTCAACTCACAGGCGCACCCATAGGGTGCGTCTTAAATTACCCTACCCGCGCACCCATGCGCTCATATTCAGTGGACAGGCACGCACGTGTGCGCGCCTTCCACTGAATCACCCGCGCATGCTGGCCCACATCCTATAAAATCTCCCCTCAAACCCCCTGTATGGCCCCCCGTACCTACCCTGCCCAAAAATTGGAAACCTATTTCTATGCAGAATGATTAGACCACTAACCTGACACTCGCAAACCACCGATCGGATGCCTAGTCCTCCCCGAATTACCAAATCTCCTCTGAAAACTGCTCGTCCAGTCACTATTGCAGCAGGTACAAATGAGGTGGCAATGAGGGCCCTACAACTATATATAGGCCTTTTGCCAAACTTCCACTCACCATTCCGGGAGCCTACGGTGTCCATTTTTCAAACCGTCTTCAGCCACGGGATCAACCTCCTGTCACCTACATCACAACTGTCCCTGGGTCACTTTTCATCCTAAGCCCCTGGGGCGCCTTTTTTTCATATCATGGTCAGGTACGCACGCGCATTGTCACATTTATCAAATACATGCTCATATCTTTGATTCTCTTCAGATATTGTTCACTTTGGGTATTTGGTTGTTCTGTGTGCAGGTACTTGATCATCATCCCTCAAACTTCGTTCCTTCAGGTATATATTCAACACTGGCATGTAGTCTCTCCCGCTGTATTTCATTTACATTTCCAGTCACACCCTCTGATATTGGCCTTTAGGATATCCATTCCCGGCTCTGCAGTACTCACACCTCCATTTGCATCTTCGGTACTGTAACCCGGTAGCATTCTCACCCACATGAGTTGTCCCATTCATAGCACCTTTTGGCACTTTTGACACTCATACTGTTCTTCATTACTCTTTAGGGATGGGAGTCCTGATAGTCTTTCATTATGTCGTGAATCAACCACATACTCTTTCTCTTCATTTTGCTAGCTTTCCCACCTGGACTCCCAGATTATCTCTTTACGGTTCTTTTTTTTACCTGCATCTCCGCAGTATCATGAACCCTCCATTTCATCCACAATCAGTTTGCCCATCTGTGAACCTACCCTCATTTCACCTACCTCATACAAAAACTCACCAATGGGGCCCCCACCCTTCATCAGTTTTCCAAGACAATTCTTCCCTCCCTGGGGCACGCATTTCACACTGGGGCACCCGTTTCTGTATTTGTACGTTTCTCCCCAAAATTATTCATTATTTATTGTACAAACGCCTTTCTTTCCAGTCATTACATTTTCTTTTGTCGTCATCGTTGGCGACTTTCTTTCTTTTGGCCACACGCAACCCATGTCACCCTTGGTTGGAGAATTACTTATCCTCTACCCTTGTCGGCATCGTCCATATCTTTAGAGTACTCCACAGGTCAGTTACCTCTACCCTCTGAATTTGTTCACCTTGTCCCACCTCTGGCACAACTTATCACCGGTCTTGTCGTCCCCCTGACACTCGACCTTGTTACACGGTTGCGACCACTGTTTATCTCATACATCCTCCAGCCAAGGGAAGTCTTGAGTCTTCCCACTTATTGACTTCGTCCATGTACCTCTGCCACTCCCTCACCTCAGTAGATTCCATGGAGCCCTTTGCTTCTGGGAGTCACATCCCCCTTTTGCCGACATCAACACACTTTTCCGGAAGGGCGACAATATCTTGATTCTCATTTTCCATTCAATGAGAGATCTCAGACGACACAGGGGGAACCACCATTTCTCCCTGCTATCGTTGGCCCCCATAACATTCGATGCCAACACTTTCTCATGTTATGGTGGGTCTTACTTTGCGACTATTGCATTTTTTTTGTCATTTGCCGAAGACCTCTGAACTTGGTAGGGCCAGCAATGACCGCATCATCGCCGCTGCTTATTACCGCGATCATTGCCTATTGTTCAGAGTATGTTCCTTTGCAGAATTGTCTTCTGCCTTTATCATTACCACCCCCGAGGGCGCTGCAGTTGTCTACACCAACACTTCAGTCATCTTTTTTCAGAGTTACATCAACACGAGCATGGGGCATGCCCGCCTCGTTTGTACACAACTTTCTATTTTTTTGCACAACTCTCAGAAGGTTGGGTCCTACCGGTTCCTTTTTTCTCCAACGGATCGCTCTGAACAGTCCCACTATTTCTCTCTCTTACAACAAAATTCTAAGTAAAAGAAACATTGATGGATTTCGTCTATACGTATGCTCCTAACCTCATCCATCAGGGGGCATCTGTTATCACTAAAATTTCGTCCGCACATGGCGACAAGAACTCCGCATCGTCAAAACAACAATGAAGTCATTCATGGCATTGAATTAATTTCACATCATTCCAAAGGGGTCTAAAACTATACAAAGTAACCAAAAATTGAAGGGTGCTTTACAGAAGTTTGGTGCGCGCACGCATGCGCATAACAGGAACGTACTGTGCGCGCATGCGTGCACGACGCGCGACTGTTAGCGCAAAAACCCGTGCACCTGCTAAACGACGCATTTATTGAATTGGTTGGCCTCCCAACCACTTATGGACCAGCTCCCAATCTGATTTGACTCCCAAATCCGAGCTGAATCCGCATGGTAGGCTGATCAAAGACCTAATGAAGCCCTAAAGAGCCCCTTTTCACACGTTGAAGGAGTTACATAATCACCCAATGCTATGCTATAAAAAGCCATGAAGAAACATCATTTTCTCAAGGAATTTCATGTAATGTTATGTTGCTTAGATTGTTTTAAGGACTCACTCCTTGACAATAACACATTAGCACCATTTCATTGAGCCATTCACCTCTCCATTGAGTGAATGTGCTTGGAGTTATTTCACCATCATTCTCATTTTCTTATTGTAAGGAGAGCAAGTTTGTGAGGGCACAAGAGCCTTCCATTGGAGAAAGGAGGGACTCATAGTCCTCTTCCTTCATTGTTCTTTGATTTCATCAATTGATCAGCCTAAAAACATTGGTGATATTGGTCTTGTTATCTTTGTTATTTCTTTATCCATATGCTCATAGTTTTAGTTTGTTTTAATTTGATTCTTGCTTATATTTTTGTTTTTATTTCTCTAACCCTTTCCTCTACAACTATCATGCTCAGCAAGACCCAACTGGGCATGTAAGAACCCTTTATTTTCTCACCAAGTGACGAATTGGGTGCAAACAACGACAATGGAGGAATGCATGTTTTTATTGATGGTGGCAATATTGGCACTGCGTTGTCTCACTTCTTGTTGTTTTTCTGGGAAATTAGAGTGCAAGGTATTGAAGAGAGCTTCCAAGTCTTGGCTATGGGTATGGGCCATGATGATGAGGGAACACAAAAATGGGTAGGAAAGACCACATAAAAAATGGGTTATGGCTGAAGTGTATCACAACGATCAGGGTGATGATTTGAATCCAATAGGGTAAGGCATCGAATGATTATAGTTTTTGTATCCTAGATGATTTTCCCCGAGGAAGGGGGCATGGGATTTTTATTTTCCACGTAGATAGAACCCAATGAACAAATTTTATCATTAGATTAGGTGTTGCAAACACTATTAGATCCATATGGAGTATCATTGAAACTAGAAAGTCGAGAGTGGACCTTGGATTTGAAGTGAGTGCACTTTGACGACGATGAAAAATACCTTAAGAAAGAATGATAACCATTGGTATGTGAGGTTTGTGAGACACAATATCAATCGTATATTGTCGTAGGTCCCACTTGATTGCCTCAGAATAGGTTAAAAGGGAATCAGATTAATCATTGTGCAAGTCAGAGGTACCGAAGTGGTTGGAACCATTGATTGTCAAGGTCCAAGAATCATCGGATATGGGGATAAAACCAACAGATAGTTCATTGTTAGAACTTGGTAGTTGGGGTAATCGATGCTCCATAAGAGAAGAACCCCTACGACCATAAATAAGGGTCCCTAGTAATCGAAGCCATTGATGTGGTGGGTCCGATAGGCCAAAATATAATGGCCATATGGCAGGTTCCACATTAGTGACACATCAGATGGCACAAGTGATAGGATCCACATGGATTCCAGGTGATAATAAAGTGGATTTTATAATTGAGAGTTGAAAACTTTGGGAGGCCATAACTATTGATCTAGAGCTTGATTTTTAGCATGGTTATCATCATTGGAAAGTTGTCGATGAGTAGAATCCATTTATGAGTTGCATTGGCAAAAATAAATATGTTGAAGAAGAGGAAATTTTGATATCCCACCATCCTAAGTAAGGTTTAGGGGATCAGGTGTGTTATAGAGTGGTATCAGAGAAAAGTTCAAACTCTAGTATTGAATGGATCACCGAGGCCGCTTAAAACTATTTTAGAAAGTTTTTGATGTTGCCTTGCATGCATGTTTTAAAATGTTGATGTAATTTCTAATAATTGTTTTTTTTTTCAGCACATAGAATGTACTGAAAGGAAAGTAGAGGTGAGTAGTGCATCGTGGCACACAAGACACCTCACACCTCAGAGATGAGGAATATGATGGCCAAAGGGATAGAGATACCCCTCCAGATTTGATGGCCATTGTTAGAAGCTTGTCCAATTGAAGTGAGTGTATTGAAAACTCAAGAAATCTTGAATATCCTACCCCTAAGCTCATATGACATGTTGTTGGGTATGGATTGGATCGCTTCCCACAAGGAAAACATGAATTGTTATGAGAAAATATTGTAGTGCGAGGATGGAGAAGAGAATGTAAGAATTTTACAAGGCATTCATAAGACAGTTTTAGTGAGGAAAATATTAGTGTTGCAACTTAAAAAGTTTAGTAGAAAGGGGTGTCCCTTATATGCTATACAAATGCTTAACTCAACAGAAGGAAAGGAGTTGAAGGCTAAATATCACCCTATGTTGTGGGAGTTTAATGATGTGTATCCAGAGGAGGTTCCTAGACTCCCTCCAAAGAGATATCTTGATTTTTAAATAGATCTTATGCCTAGAGTAGTACCAACATCAAAAGTACCCTATAATATGAGCACACTAGAACTGGTGGAGCTGAAGGTACAACTGAAGGAAATGTTGGATAAAGGTTACATCAGGCTGAGTGAATCCCCATGGGGAGCACCAACCCTATTTGTAAAGAAGAAGGATGGTACCTTGAGACTATGCATTGACTATATGAAATTGAACAAAATGACCATCAAGAATAAGTGTCCATTACCTAGGATCGATGATATTTTTTATCAGCTCAGAGGAGCAACAATTTTCTCAAATATTGATTTAAGGTCGGGATATCACCAAGTCATAATTAAAGATGAGGATATCCGAAATAAAACCTTTAGAACGAGGTATGGACACTATGAGTTCGTTGTGGTGTGATTTCTTTCAGAAGGAAATCTAGCATTTAGGCCACATAATCTCAGTAGATGGAGTGGCGGTAGATCCCGAAAAGATTAAGGAAATCATGGATTGGCTTGCCCCTAGGAATGTAACTGAGGAAAGATATTTCATGAGATTGGATAGGTATTATAGAAGGTTTATAAGGGGATTTTCCAAGATTTGTAACCCATTACTTCATTATAGAAGAAGGGGAATATATTTATATGGTCACCCCAGTGCAAGGCCAACTTTCAACAACTGAAGAATCTTTTGACTACCCTATTGTGAAGATTATAGACCCTGGAAAGGAAGTCTTGGTTTGTACTGATGCTTGCAAATAAGGACTTGGTGGTTTTATTATGCAAGAATGGCAAGTGATTTGCTATGAATCAAGAAAATTGAATGAGTATGAGAAAAAGTATGTTATCCATGATTTGGAGGTTGCAACAATTGTGCATGCATTGAAGATGTGGAGACATTATTTTCTTGGAAGAATGTTTGTCTTGATGACATACCATTGTGGTCTAAATTATTTATTTGACCAACCAAGGTTAAATGCTAGACAATCCAGGTGGATGGTGTTGATTTGCGAGGTTGATTTTTTGAAATCAAACATATCAAAGGGAAGGAGAAAATAATGGCATATGCACTTAGTCAAAGTGTATAGACTTTACATTTAACAACAAAAAGTGTATGGGAGTCTAAAATTCAACAGAGGATTAAAAACCTCTTGCAAGAAGATGATTTCTTCAATCGAGTGAGAGAAGGGTTACAATAAGAACCCATGGAGAGGAAATATGAAGTATATTGGCTTGTGGCTGATATTTTTTTGTTATATGAAAACATGATGTATGCACCTAATTCAACATATTTGAGGCACTCAATTATGGATGAGTTCCATAGGAGACGTTATGTGGGTCATCCTGGCTTCTAGAAAATGGTAACAACAACAAGAAAAACGTACTATTGGCCAAGGATGAATCAAGACATTTATCAATACATTGCTAAGTGTTTAGAGTGTCAATAGGTGAAAGTTGAGCACAAGCATCCTGTTGGGATATCACAACCTTTGTCTATTCTAGAGTGGAAATGGGAAATAATTTCCATGGATTTTATTACTGGTTTTCCAAAGACAATTAAGCAACATGATGCAATCATGGTTGTAGTAGATAAGATAAGCAAGGCATCTCACTTTAATCCTATCAAATATTCTTTTAAAGCCATGGATGTTGCTAATTTTTTTATGAAGGAAATTTTTATATTGCATGGTTTTCCCAAGACCATAATATGGGACAAAGATGCTAAGTTCACTTCAATTTTTTGGAAAATCTTGTTTGCAGGATTGGAAATGCAATTGACATTTAGCATGACCCCCCATCCTCAAACATATGGTCAGACCATGAGATTAAAAAGAGTGCTAGAAAACATGTTAAGGATGCATGCTATGCATTAGCCCAAGTAGTGAAAAAAAAATCTACCACTAGTAGAATTTTCCTATAACAATGGTTATCAGGAATCATTGAAAATGAGCCCATTTGAGGTTCTATATGGAAACAAGTGCAGAGTTACAATTAGTTGGGGAGGTCCAATGGAAAAAACTACACAACTTGGACCAAAACTATTGAAGGAAATGGAACATGCAATGATTAAGATAGGGTAGAATTTGAAGGTATCTCAAGACATGAAAAAGAGCTATGTAGACAACAAGAAAACTCACAAAGATTTCAAGGTGGGAGATCATGTGTATCTCCAAGTGAAACACAAGAAGAATTCCATAAGGATAGGAACGTGCGATAATTTATCACCTTGCTATAGTGGACTATTTGAAGTACTGGAAAGAGTGGGTCCAGTAGCATACATGCTTGCTTTACCACCTACTGTTAAAGCTGATAATGTATTCCATGTATCTTTGTCGAATAAATTTATTCATGATTCTAATCATGTTATTGATTGTACTGTGATACAAGTGGAACTAGAGGGAGAATTCCATCTCAAACTCAATGCATCATGGACATGAGAGAAAAAATCTCCTGAACTGAGACATCATGTAGGTCAAGGTTCAATGGAATCACTTTGGAGTAGATGATGATACATGGGAGATAAAATATGCCATGAGATTGGCATACCCATTTTTGTTTTCTGTATAATTTTGTATACATGGTGTTTTAAAAACCAAGGACGATGTTTCCTTAGGGGGGATGGGAATGTAACACCCTTTTTCTGCCCATGATTGCAATTATGCTAAGAATTCATATAGTGTGATTATGAATCTTGTAATTATGTTTTGATTAATGAAAAATACCAGACAAATGACTGAGAGGGAGAAGCCTTGAAAGTATTGTCCATGATACAAAAGTGGGAATTGATGAAGCAGGAGTTGGTGAAGTGGGTTGGTGAGGTGGAGCTGAGATGTTTCACTGAAGAAAATAGAAATATTTCGTAGCAAGCCAACTTATGCTTGTAAAACATTAACACACAACTATCGATGCACACAGGTCTACACGGAGCCACATAACGAGTTATGGAATTTAGATCAATGGTTGATGTTAGCACTCTGTAAATTTGTTCAGATGATAAAAAAAAATGACAAAGGTAACCTACAAACCAATTTTAGAGCTGGGTACTAACTTGCTCATCTCAGAGAGGGCTCTCTCTTGTCACTTGGTCTTTAATAATGAGTTTTCTTTAACAATTCAATGGCTAGGTTTTGTTGTTTTGGGGTTTTTTTTATAATTTTGTTGGAAAGTAAGGGGAGGGACACTTAGGGTTATAGCGTCAAACTTCTAAAAAAAATGGAAGTACTGATTGGTTTGTAGAAATATCCATAGGAGAAAGGATAAATGAGGTGATAAATCTGAGTTATAAATTGTAAATTTGTAGAGTTTAGGAAGAAAAGAAAACATATAACTACATCAGAGCATTAAATAAATGAATTTTGAATTAGTTAGGAAGAACTTAAAACAATTTAAATTGCTTCAGCCGAGAGCATCACAAGATGAATTCTGGGCCTTTGACTATCCAATTTAAATAGAAGACAGTGAAAATGAAATAAAAAATACAGGAAATACATACAAAGAGAGAAGACAAAACTCATATCACCACCATTAGAATCTTTTCATGGAAACTTCAAGACCTCTGCATGTGTATTCAATTCAACTTCAGAAAATTACATTTAAGTTCTGAATATCTAAAATCGTGCCCTTGCACTTCTACCAACCCTTAATACATTATACATTTGGAACTCCTAATATTTATATCGGTTTAGTTCATTTGGTTTGAAACCAATTACAATGATAAAAATAAAGCGTTTCAGTTTCTGAAACTGATTACAATAATTACAAGGGACAGTTTCAGTTTTGAAATCGATTACAATTATTAGCAAGGAAATTTTTCATGATCTGGATTCTGACTCCTATGACGTTTCAACTCCTTTCCTTGCCACTTATTCTTCTCTGGTCTTCCACGTGATTTGTCATCTTCAGTGACATCTGGACGTCATCTACTGGACCCTGGAAAACTGCACTTTGTCTTACCCAGCCATACTATCTCCTTCCATTGCAAGTAAGACGAGATGCCATAATCTATCATTTCTTTGATCATTATCTCCAGGTCAATGCAGGAAGCATATGTCATGAATGGTAGTCCAATTTTTACTGCATTGAACTGATTCAAAATATCAAAGTCTGTAATCAGATGCTCAACTAATGTGGCTTCTTTCATATTTTCTTCAAGGGTTTCAAACTTGGAGTGATCCATTCTGCACTGAGTGAGGATATAATTGGATTCTTCCTAATCATATAATTTTCCTTTTCCATCCCAAAATGGTGGGAGGACTTTGATAAACAATTCTTCAAACAAATATTTGAACTCTTGCACACTTTGCTCCATCTGTGTTGCCTTGGTTTGGACTGTTTTGAATAGGTTATGTTTAGCAATAACCCTCCTGGCCCAGATAATCAATGTAGTCCTGTCTTTAACTCCAATAGTCTGAAGTTCTGCAATAGGAATGGAGTTGAGTAGATTTATGGAATTTTGTGCCCAATCTGATGGTTTCTTTTCTAAAGTTTCATTCACAACAGTGCACCTACTTTTGGATGTGATGGCTATGTTGTCTTTATCATTGATGAAATTCAAATACACTCTGAACTTGACAGCTTCAACAACTATAGAGTCCCAAATGATATGCTTGCCCTGCTACAACATGCCTTTGCCTCTTAATCTAATCTTCAAATTATCTATCCTTTCCTACAAGGCTTCATTCTCCTTTTGAAATTGAGCCATTCTTTCATCCTTTGCTTGCATCTCCCATTTCAATTTCTCTATGCTCCCTTTTAACCCTTTGATCTCCTTCTTTCAGGATAACTTATGACATAGCCTAGACAAGTCCTTCAGTGTTTGGCCAAGCTTCTACAACATGAGGTACAACTACAACCCTGTTCAACAGTTATGTTTTCTCTTGTGACCACTTCACCTTTTATCATTCTAGCTGCAACTCCTTGGATTTGTAGTCTAATGACTCTTGGCGAAGTGTTTCATTTTCCTATTCTAGAGCAACCAATTTCGTTGTTTGTGGATGCTTTATGGCAGACATTTTTTGTTTCTTCTTCAAACTTTGAGTTAATTTGTCTTTTTCATCCAATGAGGATTTCACCCCTTGAGGGCCTTCAGATTCCAACCTCTTGAACTGAGTCTGCCAAGCTCTGCTAGATGATTCTTCTTGCCTCAACTGCCCTTCTAATTTCATTGCATAAGATAACAACTTTGAATTCTTCAAGATTAAACTCAGGTAATCATAATACAACATATCACTGGTATTCCTATGGAATTTGACTTTGTTTGGAACACTGATCTTGTCATACCTTATCTTTATCTCAAATACTTTGTCTTCATATGAAATTGCAATGTTAAAGGTCCTCTTTTCAACATCCCTTACTGTGAACAGAGAAGATTTATGCTAGGAAACCTTTTCCACTTCAGGGACTAAATCCCTCTTCTCACCTAGAGACATGTTTCCCTACTTAGCATAATGTTTTGCCAAATATTCTTTAGATTGATAAGCTGCCCTAGATATTTTATCAAAGATGTGCTTCTTGCTGATAAAGGTTCTTGAGATGCCTTCACTTTGGAGTTTTCTTTCCTTTTCGACCTCTAGAGTGCTAGTGCCACTTTCCACCATATATATATTTCTTGTTCTCTGGGTTCTTCTTCCTCTAAATCCACTATCTGTGGAGACTGTGAAATATTCATCTTCTTAGGAGCATTTTTCTGATCACTGGTGCCCATGGCGTCTGAACTGCTTCTCTTGCTGTAAATACTCAACTTAGGAACTTTGACTATCAATTTTAGATTGTTGTGTTTGAATTTGTTGTAGGGTTGCCTCCACTTGTTGTGTTTGCGTTGGTTGCAAGATTGCTTCCATATCAGCACAAACTTCTAGGTTTGCCATTTTATCAAAACCCTCAACATATTCATGCTCATAAGGGGCATGTTTGTTTATCAATATTCTCTTGGATATAATTTGGTGAGGATCATATCTTCTCCCTTGTAGATGTATAAAACCAAATTCTTTGAGATTTAATTGAATCTGAGATAAACAATATCTGGCTTTGACAATGAAAGGGCCAATGATAAAATTGAATTTGAGGTTGGAGGCATTGCGCAACTTTAGGAAATGCTCTGTCTCAGATATAATTATTTTCTTGATGAATTCAAGGGCAAAGATTCTAGGAGTCAGAAAAATAGGCAATAGATAGGGGGATTCATGACAACCATAAAACCATATCACTGTTGAGTGCATGAATAGTACCCAATCCCCCACTCCGTTCTCTAGATTTGGCTGTAGATAGCTCTTCATGTCATCCAAAACTCTAGGTAGGAAGGTGTTGAAAATCAAACTGTAAACTCTGGACATGAATTTGTTGATGAAGATGAGAAATGTAATCCTTTTACATTCAGTTGATACAAATGTTTCTTCAGGAAATTCTCTTTTATTGGTCTCCAGGAAAATCTTCAGTAGGTAGGTGTAGTATCTGAAATGCCTTAGAGAGAGAAAATTAACCAGCTGTTTACGGATATTATCAGCTATGAATTAATCAAAATTGACGCAGACTGACAGACCAGACTCTAACTTAAAAAATGTTAAAATTAAACCGAGCATGACTTAGACCACATGTTTATCATTGTCTAGAACTAAATTTTGAATCAACAGGGAACATACCCATTAGAATTCAATAACCATTATACTCACATTCATTGGCAAAGATAGACTCTCTGAAAATGTTCTGGTTTGACAATTGTCTGTAAAAAGAGATCTCGATTTCTGATGGACATTCTCTATATACCCTAATTAGTTTTTCTTCATTGAAAGGTTCATACATTGTGGAGAAAGACTCTGGTATACCGAGGGAATCTCAAATTGACAGACTCTCTACCCTACACATGACCTCAGATCCTTGTTTATTCACAACGAATTTTTCTTCATGTGAATACTGTTCAGTGCACCAACCTATAAATTCAGGGGAAGGGAAAGCGATTTCGACAACATAAGGGACTATGGTGGCCTGGAATGCTTCAAGGAACGATATACACCTTCCTACATTATCATACATGTTGCTTCTAGACACAGAGATGGGTGAAATGGTGATTTCAGTATCAAAGACGTCTGAATCGCGGTCAATTAGGGATTCTTCATTCATCACAAGATCTTGGTATGTTACTGAAGTTATGATAGGATCCATGGCTGCGATGAAAAATACCTGGAAATGAGCGGAAATGACGTGATATTGGTCTAGTGTTGAGCTGCAACTGAATGAGGGTGGTCGTGCCAAGTTTCAAACGATCCAGTTGTTCGAAATAATAATAAACTAAATAAAAAATGCCCTTTTATACTTTTCCAAATTTCGGGGGCATGAGGAAGTGGTTTGGGGAAACCCTCTTTTCACCCCGAAATGCACCTGGTGGCACCACGTATCCTCGATAAGAAACCATGGTTTAAATTTTGTCCCGATTTCCAAAATTATCCTCTGTGTAGTTTCTCCCCACGAAATCATCCTCGATCGTCGATCTCGTGTTTTCACGATCTGCGCTATATCGGTCCCCATCCGCTTAGCGCTACTACCAATTTTAGCCTTTCCCTACCATATTTAGTCCCTTCTCTAGTTGGCCAGGCTTCCAAACCGGTTTAGCACCTTGCAAAATCCTAAAATCTTGATTTCACATAAAAATTTTACTCGTGAATAACATGGGCTCCAACTGGGGATGTTATCCTCCCAGCGAGGTATCAAAGAATGACAGACCAAGTTCCCACCCATTGGGATTTATTTTACTCCTACAACTAAATCTATCAACATCTTATTCACAAAACTTCGTTCACATAACTTAAATTATACTTAGCATAACTTAGGGCCTTCGCTTCGAGATTCAATTTCTGCTGATTTGATTTCAATTGCTTCAACTGAAAAACAAAAACAGTTATATACAATGAATGGAAAGGGTGAAAATTCCTTTAAGTGAGATAATGCTTGAGAAAACTGCCATTCACAGGTCCTCCACCAATGAGTTCTCCATTATGTTCATGTAGCAGATAGGAATTATTTCCATGATATGACACAATTTTGAAAGGTCCCAACCACATATGGTCAAATTTTCCATGCTTTCCTCTATCTTCATTCTTGGCATCCGATTTCAACACCAAATCCCCCACATTGAAATCATCTTCCTTAGTATGCGTGTCAAAAGACTTTTTAATTCTGTCTTGGTTTAATTGATAGTTGTTGAAGGATTTCTCTCTTGTTTGCTGGACGTTGATTAATTCATTTGTTCTCCTTTGAGTGGCATCCGGTTCAACATCTTGCTCCTGTAGCAATCTCATCACTGACAGTCCTAATAAAGTAGGAAAAATTGTGTCTGTTCCATACACAATATGGAAGGGTGAAGTGGCAATAGACCTTTTAGTAATGATCCTGTCAGCCCACAGTGCATGGATAAGCTTCTTGTTCCAAGCCTTTTTGTTATCTTGTAGCAGTTTCTTGATAATTCTGGTCAAACTCTTATTAGATGACTCAACCAAACCATTACCTTGAGGGTAGTAATATGTGGAATGGCCAAGATTTATATTGTAATCACTGCAAAATTTTTCCATATTTTTGGACTTAAATGCTACCGCATTGTCTGTAATGATTTTGATTGGGAAACCGAACCTAGACACAATATTGTTCTCCAAAAAATGAATGATAATAGTATATGTGGCTTGCCTCATGGGAACTGCTTCAATCCACTTGGTGAAGTAATCTGTGGTTGTTAGTATCGATTTATGCTGAGCTGAGGACTATGGATGAATTTCTCCTATGAAATCCAGGCCCCATTTTCTAAAAGGTGCTTCAACAAAGATAGGCTTCAAGGGAGAAGGGTGCAACTTTCTCTTTCCATAAAAAAAATGGCATTTGTGACAGCTTGAAACTTCTTTATAAACATCAGAAAAAATGCTAGGACAATAGAACCCAACCCTCAATATCTTGTGCACAGAAGTTTTCCAATAATGGTGCCCTCCACAATCACCTTTATGAAACTCTCTGATGGTTTTTTCTACTTCTTCCTCCAGCAAACAACTCAACAAGATTCCTCCTGGATCCTTGTTAAGCCCTAATATTGGCTCATTACCCCTTAATTGGGGCATATTATATTAGTAATGTTATTTTATTTATGTCAGCTTTAGGCCATTAGTTGTAATTATACCTCCTAGTCTCCTATATATACCAAGGAGACATTT
>ML779280.1:293981-321048 GCA_009831015.1 Picea engelmannii | reverse complement strand
TTATATTAGTAATGTTATTTTATTTATGTCGGCTTTAGGCCATTAGTTGTAATTATACCTCCTAGTCTCCTATATATACCAAGGAGACATTTTCATTTTGAATCATCTTGTACTTGAACATTTAAGTGGGGCAAAATGAGGTTGCCCCCTCGAAGAGGCTTATTATCTGAAATTATCTCTTTTTCAAGGCGTTGAGTACTTTTTCTGAGGATTTTCTATGCTTTATTGATATTTGGTTCTTAACAATCCTTCCAATACATAGATTGATTTAGAATACAAAACTTTTCTGCTTTTATCTTCAAAAACCTGGCCTCAGTCTTGCTCAATTCAGGAGGAGCCTGCAAATTCCTCAACACAAAAATAATGTTAGCATACCATGGGGAGTCAAGGAATTTTTGGGATACCTGAGGGACCTTTTCGTCTTCTGAATCCACTGACAAATCAACAATGAAATTTATTCCCAAGAGTTCACAATTTGTCTGTGCCATCATCTTTTCAAGTCCCTACCCCTTGATCAATTTGGTAGGATTGATCTCAAAGTCATACTCCAACAACACAACTATCCACTTGCCCATTTTTCCCTCGGGATCAGGCTGAGTTAAAATGTCCTTCACAGAACTGCTAGGCACATAAACAATGGTATGAGAATGCAAGATATAAACTCTAAAATCCTTTAGGGCCTTGACTAGTACATATTCCTTCTTCTCCATGATATCATACTTTAATGGGGAATTCCTCAATGTCCTGATATAGTATGCTATAGGCCTCTCAAAATTCTATTCATATTTTTGTAACAAGACACCAACAATGGTGTGCTCTGAGAAAAAATAAAACAATATAAAGTCTTTTGCAAAATTAGGACTGGCCAACACTAAGGCTTTGGTCAATGCCACTTCAATATCTTCAAAGGATTTTCTGGCTTCAGGGGTCCACTTTATTTCACTTCCTTTCTTGAGCATGTTAGTGATATGCTTTATGATTTTAGCCAGGTTAGGGATGAATCTTCTCAGAAAATTTACTTTCCCAAGTAAAGATTGCACTTTTTTCTTGCTTTTGGGTGTGCCAATTTTTAGGATTTCTCAACTCTTTTAGGATCTATCTTTATTCCTTCCTTTGAAATAATGTCCCCAAGCAACTTCCCCTCTTCCATGCCAAAAATAGACTTCTTTGGGATCAATGAAATGCCAAAATTCCTACATTTTTGAAAATACCTTCTTAGATGTTTAAGATGTTATTCATCATAAAATGAATATACAGTGATATAATCTAAGTAAATAACAATAAATTTATCCTTTTCATCAACAAAGGTTATATCCATATCTCTTTGGAAATTTTCTCCTGCATTCATGAGCCCAAAAGTCATTTTGGCATACATGAAGGTGCCCCATGGTGTTGTAAAGGTTGTCTTTTCCTGATCATCAAGGTGTACCATGATTTGATTGTACCCAGAGAAACCATCGAACATTGATATTTTTTTAGAACCAACCACTTTCTATAGAATGTGATTCATCTTAGGCAATGGGTAATTTTCCTTGACAGATACCCTGTTCAGATTTCGAAAGTCTATACATAATCTAATCTCTCCACTTTTCTTTCCGACAGGTACCAGATTTTCCACCCACTTAGAAAATCTCAGGGCTACTATGATCTTGGCTTCAAACAACTTTTTAATCTCCTTTTCAATCAAGGGAAAAAACAAAGGATTAATTCTTCTTAATTTCGGATTGAAAGGTTTATGATCTTCTTTGATTGGAATACATGTTGAATCACCTTGGTATCATAAACTTTTAGATCTTCATAACTCTGGGAAAAAACATCAGGAAATTATTTCATTAAATTGATGTACCTTTGCTTGACCTCTGGGATAAGTGTCTTGGATATCTTGGGATCTTCTTGAGTCCCAATGTTTCAATCTTCAACATATCCATCATTTACAGTAATTTTAGGACTCTTGGCCAAATCATTGTTGTCAAATTTTTTTTCTAATGGGACCAAGCCCTTGGGAATGATGTTATTTTTTAGTTGCATTATATCCTTACCAACAATCTGATTCTTGAAATAGCCATCATTTGTGAACACAACTGCATCTTCTTCTTCACAACAATATTCCTCATCAATCTTCAAATTTGCAAATTCACCATCCATATTAAGGAAATTTTTTATTTGTTTATCATCTTCAAAAACATGCCAATACTTAATATTGTCAGGTATTGTTGGTCTGTGCTTGATCTCAATCTGATATCCTCTGTTAGGAAAAATTCAAATTTTGAAAACTGAGGCTGAAGTAGCTAGAGCATCAACAATCTGATTCTGACCCCTTGGAATTACTGAGAGACTATATTTTGAAAATTATTCAAGAAGGTCAAGCACTATGTTCCTGTATGCTCTCAATCTGGGATGCTTTTCTTGATATATTCCTTTTACTTGATTTATGATCAACTTAGAATATCCATGTACAACTATCCTCCTAGCACCCATCTCTTTCAAAGTCTTCAATCCCAATACTAATGCCTCATATTCAACCATATTATTTGTGAAATCAAAAGAAAGATTTTAAGAACAATTTTTTGTGGCCAATCTTCGGGGGTTGATCCACACACCAGCTCCTACTCCTTCTCTGCTGACAGCTCCATCAAAGCTCATGTTCCACATCTCATTTTCTGCATTGTCTTGCTGTTTTGAAATTTTCTTAGTTTGCTGATCAGATTTGTCTTTTCTAGTCATATCAGTCTCTTGCACCTTTTCTTCAAAACTCGAATCATTAAAGAAAGTGGAAGATCCAATCTCAGTCTCCACAGAGTAAATGGGGTGGTTTTTTGGCTGGGATTTGTTACTGACCATGTACTTGAGAAAAAATTCCCTGTACAACTTCCTATCTTGACCAAAAACAAGGATAGTCGTGTAGGACATATCCATTTGCAAAGTCCCTTTCAACTTTGCAGCCCATGACCTGGATAACAACATGCCAAACTTAGGAGGGATATCAACAACCACTACATCCATGACCATATTGTTTGCTGGAATTTGAGACAAAGATTGATCCAGGTGGATATTGGTGGCCACCCACCTTTTCCAAATGGCTCAAAATGGCTTTTTGGCAATTTTGGCAATTTACTATTTTTAGTAGTTTTTTCGGGTCCTGAACTTCCGGGGCCATTTTGAGGCCCTAAACGATGTTTTTTTGGGTATGTTTCTCTCGCAAAATAACATTTACGATGCTATTTCATCTTGAGCATTGTATGCCTCAGATAGATATTTCAAACGAGTTATCGTGCGCCCTAAACGAAGATCGTATGCAAAAGTTACGACCCCGGGAAGTTGATGTACGAACTTACCCAAACGGGGCCCACATGACTTTTGGTGCTTCATCTCCTAGGGTTAGGTTTTTGGATGTCTAGGACTTTTGAAATTCCCGTTTATTGTAAAAAGGCCTTCAGAGCCTCATTGTAACCATCTTCTTGTGAATGCGAGTAGCCGTCACATCTCTTCTCAGAGATAAGCTGCCACCATTTTAGCGAGTCTTTCAATCTGTATTTTTACAGTCTCTATACATTTCTCTGATTAATAGAAATCGTGTATTACTGTATATCTGTGTTTATGGTTGCATCTCTGATACATTTCTGTTATATTATTGAATATCTGCAATATCTCTGTGCATTTCTTTACTATATCTCCGCTCTCATTTCGTGCCGAAAATAATCTGGATCAAAGATACCACCAGATCTTTGATTAGGCCCAAGCACTTCACCTTCCTTGAATCAAAGGAGAAAATATCTTTGCAAGGCCTTGTAATGTCTAGGCCCAATTGGTCCATGACTAGCTTGGGCATCAGATTATGGGATGCTCCTCGATCCAACATAGCATTATGAAAAGTCATCTCATGAATCTTTAGACTAACATATAAAGGAGGGACCTCATTAGCCTCACTACTCTCCTCTACACATGGGTCAAACAAGATGGCAGGATGATCATCTTGTATATTTAAAGTATCAGAAGTTTCTTCCATCTTGAACATCTTAATGATATGATTTCTATATTCACTATTATTTATCAACCCATTGAATGGAACATAGATTTTAATTTTGGCCATTTCACTTTCAAAGTTAAAGGAAGAAGAGGTTTTCTCTACCTCTTTGATGACTATCTCCTTTCTTTTTTCAGGTACTTTCTTTGGAGGTTCTTCCTTCTGCTTTCCTTTCTCCACAACATTCTTTTCAACAGAGTCCTTCTTAGCATGACTTGACGAAGGTGTATTGTTTTGAGATTGTTTGGTAGGATTTCCCTTTAGAGGATTTTCAAGTACCTTTTTGTTTCGAAGATTATATTGTTTCTAGAATTGCATGATGGCATTCTACAACCCTGTCTAGTAATATTCCTTTTCCACCAACAACCTTTCATCATTCTCCTGCATGAGATTTATTTTGCATCCATGAACTGGTCATGTTTTTCTTTATTAAAAAAAATCTATGTTTCATTACCATCACAACAATGCATGTTGTCTTCAAACGTTTCATGTACATAATTATTTTGAAAAGGAGGTCTTATTTACTGATCACCCCGGTTCCTCTGATCTCTTTGTCTAATTTGTGGAACTGGTGGTCTCCTTTGGTTTCTGGGTGGAACATCAGCCTATTCTCTAGTGTTAGGATTATTATCTAAATACATCCTCTCCATGAGTTTCTCCATGGTCTTCATCATCAAATCAAACCTCTCTTCTGATGATTGTGAGGTTGAAGGCTATGCTTTATATTGAACCTTGTTCATGTCCCTGTCAAAATTATATTTGATATTTCCTGAAGGCATTAGATTTACTTCAACTTCTATTTCATTACTCATCATATCATCTAGGGAAATGGATCTTCTTTCCCTTAACAAAAAAGAAAAATCACTTTCAAAGGAATCAACATATCTAAGTTGAGAAACCCTGGGAGGAGGTTTTACTTCAGTAGGAATTGAGTTGTAAAATTGATAAATCTAGCTGAAAACTCAGACTGTTTCATCAAGTGACCTTCTCATGTTGTTATACTGGGTTAGCAATTGAAGGGGGTTTTTCTTATCACCCCACTTTCCAAGAAAAATCTTTTCAAATGATTCAAAATTTAAGATACTTGCTGCTGGGAGAGCTCTGAACCATTTTCTGACTTCTCCTACAAGAATTTGTGCAAACAACCTCATTTTTGCATCTTCAAAATATACTTCTTCTAGGTCTATAAAATCATTGAACCATTCTAAGTGTTTTTGGGCTGACACATTGCCTTCAACATCATACAACTTAGTCCTTTGATTATATTCCTGGGGCAAATCATGTAACTAAGCAGGTAGAGCAAGAGGGGAAAACCCAGCTGCCATGGCTGCAGTAAGAACTTGAAGTGGCTGTTGGTTCTGAGTAGGAATCACAAGAGGTTTAATAGAGGCAACTAAAATTAAATCTTGGAACCTCTTCTCATCAAATATGATCTCATTCAAACAAGACTTAGATTTAGTTTTGAACATAGTTTACTCAAATTTCAAATCAAAATCAATATATTCAATGCTTTTCACTCCATATTTTGGCAAGAATAGATATCTGTATAGACATAAAACTAGGCTTATTGGCCTTTCTTTTATTTTGTGTACAATCTTCTTAGGGTCAGATAGAAGGATTACTGCTTCTGGGTCTGGATTTCTCTTGGTATGAATTCTCTCGGGAGCCAGGATTTCTCACTCAAACTAATTGATGATACTGGTCTCTTTATAATGGAGTCTCCAGGGTAGATTTAGTCTCAACCAATAAGATGTTTGATTCACTGTCACCCTCCGGAATCAAATATGAAGGTTTAAGTCATTCTTTTCCTAGGGAAGATTTCACTTTCGATCCTCGACAATGGCTCCAGAATGTTAACACTCTGTAAATTTTTTCTGCTGATCAAAAAAATGACAGAGTTAACCTACAAACCAACTTTATAACTGGGTACTAGCCTACTTAGTTCAGAGAGGGCTCTCTCCTCTCACTTGGTATTTAATACTGATTTTTCTTTAATAATTCAATGGCTAGGTTTTGTTGTTTTGGGTTTTGTTTTTTAAAATTTTGCTAGCAAGTAAGGGGAGGGACACTTAGGGCTATGGAGTCAAAATTATGAAAAAAATGGAAGTATTGACTAGTCTGTAGAAATATCTAGAGGAGAAAGGCTAAATGAGGCGATAAATTTGAGTTATAAATTGTAAATTTGCAGAGTGTAGGGAGAAAAGAAAACATATAACTACATCAGAGCATTAAATAAATGAATTCTGAATTAGTTAGGAAGAACTTAACACAGTTAAAATTGCTTCAGATGAGAGCATCACAAGATGAATTACGGGCCTTTGACTATCCAATTTAAACAAAAGACAACGAAAATAAAATCAGAAATACATGAAATACATACAAAGAGATGAGACAAAAATTAGATCACCACCATTAGAATATTTTCATGGAAACTTCAAGACTTCTGCATGTGTATTCAATTCAGCTTCAGAAAATTACATTTAAGTTCTAAATAGATAAAATCGTGCCCTTGCACTTCTCCCAACCCTTATTACATTTGGAACTCCTAATATTTATACAAGTTGAGTTCCTTCGGTTTGAAACTGATTACAATGATAAAAATGAAGTGTTTCAGTTTCTAAAACTGATTACAATAATTACAAGGGACAGTTTCGGTTTTGAAACTGATTACAATGTTTAGTAAGGAAACGTTTCATGATCTGGATTTTGACTCCTCTGGCATTTCAACTCCTTTCCTTGCCACTTGTTCTTCTCTAGTCTTCCACGTGATCTGTCATCTTCAGTGACAACTGGACGTCATCTACTGGACCCTGGAAAAGTTCACTTTGTCTTACCCAGCCGTACTATCTCCTTTCATTGAAAGTCAGAAGGGATGTCATAATCTATCATTTCTTTTATTAGGATCTCCAAGTCAATGCAGGAAGCATATGTCATGACTGGTAGTCCAATTTGTACTGCTTTGAATTGATTCATAATCTCAAAGTCTGTAATTAGATGATCAACTAATGTGGCTCCTTTTATATTTTCTTCAAGGGTTTCAAACTTAGAGTGATCCATTCTACACCGAGTGAGGAGAGAATTGTATTCTTCCTGATCATATAGTTTTCCTTTTCCATCCCAAAATGGTGGGAGGCCTTTGATAAACAATTCTTGAAACAAATATTTGAGCTCTTGCATGCTTTGTTCCATCTGTGTTTCCTGGGTTTGGACTGATTTCAACAAGTTATGTTTAGCAATAACCCTCTTGGCCCCAGATAATCAATGCACTCCTATCTTTAACTCCAATAGTCTGAAGTTCTGTAGTAGTAATGGAGTTGAGTATATTTATGGAATTTTGTGCCCATTCTGATGGTTTCTTTGCTAGAGTTTCATTCACAACAGTGCACCTGCTTCTGGCTGTGATGGCTATGCTGTCTTTATCATTGATGAAATTCAAATACACTCTGAACTTGGTACCTTTAGTAGCTATAGAGTCCCAGATGATATGCTTGGGCCCCTGAAACATGAATTTTCCTCTTAATCTCATCTTCAACTTATCTATTCTTTCCTACAAGGCTTCATTCTCCTTTTGAAATTGAGCCTTTCTTTCATCCTTTGCTTCATCTCCTATTTCAATTTATCTATGCTCCCTTTTAACCCTTTAATTTCTCCTTCTTTCAGGCTAACTTGTGACATAGCCTAGACACATCCTTCAATGTTTGGCCTAACTTCTGCAACATGAGGTACCACTGTAGCCCTGTTCAACAGTTTTGTTTTCTCTTGTGACTACTTCACCTTTTCTCGTTCTAGCTGCAACGCCATGGCTTTGTAGTCCAATGCCTCTTGATGAAGTGTTTCATTTTCTTGTTCTAGAGCAACCAATTCTGTTGTTTGTGGATTCTCTGTGGCAAACATTTTCAGTTTCTTCTTCAAACTTTGAACTAATTTGTATTTTTCATCCAATGAGGATTTCATCCCTTGAGGGCCTTCATATTCCAGCCTCTTGACCTGAGTCTGCCAAGCTCTACTAGATTCGTTTTCTTTCCTCAACTCCCCTTCTAATTTCATTGCATAAGATGACAACTTTGAATTCTTAAAGCTTAAACTCAGGTAATCAGAATACAACATATCATTGGTATTCCTATGGAATTTGAATTTGTCTGGAGCACTGATGTTGTCATAACTTATCTTATCTCAGATACTTTTTCTTGATCTGTAATTGCAATGTTAAAGGTCCTCTTTTCAACATCCCTTACTGTGAACAAAGAAGATTTATGCTGAGAAATATTTTCCACTTCAGGGACTAAATCCCTCATCTCACCCAGAGCCATGTTTCCCTTCTCAGCATAATGTTTTGCCAAATATTCTTTAGATTGATAAGCTTCCCCAGATGTTTTATCAAATATTTGCTTCTTTCCACTAAAGGTTCTTGAGATTCCTTCACTTTGGAGTTTTATTTCCTTTTCGAACTCTACAGTGCTAGTGCTACTTTCCACCATATCTATATTTACTTGTTCTCTATGTTCTTCTTCCTCTAAATCCATTTTCTATGGAGACTGTGAAATCTTCATCTTCTTAGGAGCAGTTTGCTGATCACTAGTTCCCATGGCCTTTGAATTTCTTCTCTTGCTGTAAACACTCATCTTAGGAACTTTGACTATCAATTTCTAAGGAGCTTGCTTTGTTTGACTTTGTTGCAGGGTTGCCTCCAGTTGCTGTGTTTGAGTTGGTTGCAAGATTGCTTCCATATCAGCACAAACTTCTAGGTTTTCCAGTTTATCAAAACCCTCAACATGTTCATGCTCATAAGGGTCTTGTTTGTTCATCAATATTCTCTTGGATATGATTTGGTGTGGATCATATATTCTCCCTTGTAGCTGTGCAAAACCAAACTCTTTGATCTTTGCTTGAATTTGAGATAAACAAGATCTGTCTTTGACAATGAAAGGGCCAATGATAAAAGGGAATTTGGGGTTGGAGACTTTGTGCAACTTTAGGAAATGATCTGTCTCAGATATAATTATTTTCCTGATGAATTCGAGGGCAAAGATTCTAGGGGTCATAAAAATAGGCAATAGATGGGGGGATTCATGAAAACCATAAACCCAAATCACTTTTGAGTGCATGAATAGTACTCAATCCCCCACTCTATTCTATGGATTTGACTGTAGATAGCTCCTCATGTCATCCAAAACTCTAGCTAGGATGGTGTTGAAAATCAAACTGTAAACTCTGAACATGAATTTGTTGATGAATATGAGCAATGTAATCCTTTTACATTTCAGTTGATACAAATACTTCTTCGGGAAATTCTCTTTTATTGGTCTCTACGAAAATCTTCAGCAGGTACGTGTAGTATCTGAAATGACTTAGAGAGAGAAAATTCACCAGCTTTTTATGAATATTATTAGCTATGAATTGATGAAAACTGATGCAGACTGAAAAACCAGACTCTGACTTAAAATTTTTAAAAGGAAACCAAGCATGAGTTCAACCACATGTTTATCATTGTCTAGACCTAAAATTTGACTCAACAGGGAACAAACCCATTGGAAGTCAATAACCATTATACTCACATTCATTGGAAAAGACAGACTCTTTGAAAAATGTTCTGGTTTGACAATTATTTGTAAAATTAGATCTTGTACTTCTGATGGACATTCTCTATATACCCTAATTAGTTTTTCTTCATTGAAAGGCTCAAACATTGCAGAGAAAGACTTTGGTATACCGAGGGAATCTCGAATTGACAAAATCTCTACCCTACACATAACCTCTGATACTTGTTTATTCACGATGACTTTTTCTTCATGTGAATATTGTTCGGCACACCAAACTATAAATTCGGGGAAAGGTAAAGATATTTCGAAAACATAAGGGACTATGGTGGCCTAGACTGCTTCAAGGAATGGTATACACCTTCCTACATTATCAGACAGGTTGCTTTTGGACACAAAGATGGGAGAAATGGTGATTTCGGTATCAAAGACATATGAATCTCGGTCAATTAGGGATTCTTCATTCATCACAAGATCTTGTTATGTTACTGAAGTTATCATAGGATCCACGACTGCGATGAAAAATACTTGGAAATGAGCGGAAATAGCGTGAAATTGGCATACTATTGAGCTGCAACTGAACGAGGGTGGTCACGCCAAGTTTCAAACGGTCCAGTTGTTTGAAATAATAATAAACTAAATAATAAATTCTCTTTCATACTTTTCCAAATTTTTGGGGCGTGAGGAAGTGGTTTGGGGAAACCAACTTTTCAACCCGAAATGCACCTTGTGGCGTCACGTATCCGCGATAAAAAACCTTGGTTTAAATTTCGATCCGCTTTCCAAAATTATCCTCCGCGCAGTTTCTGCCCTCGAAATCATGCTCGACCATCTATCTTGCGATTTCACGATCCGCGCCGTATCAGGCCCCATCCACTTAGAGCTACTTCCAGTTTTATCCTTTCCCTGCCATATTTAGCCCCTTCTCTAGTTTGTTGGGCTTCCAAACTGGTTTAGCACCTTGCCAGATCCTGAAATAGAGATTTCACATAAAAAATTTAATGGTGTCTAACAATTGAGACAGTTAATAACTGCTAATAGTCTTGGTCTCTTGAAGAAGGAAAATGGTCAACTAAAATAACACGATGAATAGGACACCACAAATTTTACACTTTAGAAATTCAGACCCCAGACAAAAGGTTGTGTTTGGAGGAAGTCACGGTAACCCCAATGATCTAGATTATTTTCGGCACGAAATGAGAGTGGAGATATAATAAAGAAATGCATAGAGATATCGCAGGTATTCACTAATATAACATAAATGTATCAGAGATGTGTTGGAAGCTCAACATATTTGTTAACTATTTATATCAATTAATTGATCTATATCGCTGCCTAACTAGGGGTCATCTATTTTCATTACTCTTCATAATGCAATTTTGAAATGACAGTTGTAAGTTTTCACATTTTCCTATTTATCTTCTTTTATCTATGATTTTTTCATGACTGTAAGCATGAATACGAAGCATGAAAACTTGCGACTGTGTTTCCTTTCTGTTTTAAAATTTCATCAAAGGAACATTGTTCATACAGTTTATTAATGAAGTTTGGTTCCTTTCCATGAAGAGTCACTCTCTTTCTTTCGATCCTTTCAACACCAATGCATGCTTAGAGAGTGATGGTTATATAAACAAAGGACCCCCAAGATTTGATTTTTGGTATTGTTTTGTTTTATTCTTGGCTATAAGTTTCTTTTTGCTAAGCCTTTGATTTTCGACCTACCCAAACCTTGTGATAGAACCCACGATGCGCGCACTTATTTTCACTCTTAATTCTTTTGTCCTAGCCTATACTAAATGAAACGGTGGCGATACGATTTGAAGGAAGACATCATTCCCAATAATGGTCTTGGGCTTTGCAAACCCTCTTTACATGCATTTAAATTAAACACCCATCTAATCGTTATGAGTTTATGTTCATACACCGTTCACTGTTGGAATTTCATGGGCTCGGGTTATGGCTCTAGACTGTCTCACAAACCCTCCTTGTGCGCTGTGTATGATTCATTACCCTTTCATCCATTATGGCTCCTGTTGTGAGAGTTGAACCAAACAACATTCAAACTCTGCTCTTATATGACGATGCCAGAGAAGATTTGGAGAGAAGTGGTTGGCTCATTTTCATTAGGAAGTTTCAGGGTTTCAATTTACAAGTTTCCCAGGAATTTGGTTTCTCCTTTGATGGGTGTATATCGAAGGTGGGTGATGTACAACTAGAGGTTACAGAGGATTTCCTGAGTCAAGCTACAGGGCTACCTGCAAGCGGTCAAAGGTGGTTTAAAAATGAAAAAGTGTAACAAGTTCCTTGGAGCCTGCTATTTACATCTCGGAAAATAAAAGGGTGTGATAAAGGTATTCCCATTTCCTTCCTAAAATCTCGGTGGCACGATTTTATCGCTATGGTAAAGAAATTTGTTACCTGTGAGGGATGATTTGGACTTGTGTTTTTGTACCATTTGCATTTGCTTATGATTTTTATGGGCTTTCCCTTGAACATGTATTATTACTTACTGAGGAGTATTTATAAAATGGGCAAAAGATACAAAAAACAGCAGTCAGACTCTAGCCTCTTCCATCACGGCCCAATTAAAATGTTTCTTATGCATCAATTAGAGTTACAGAATGACAACTGGGATTCATTCATAACCCGAAACGGCTATGGTAACCCTGATATGGAGGAGGTATATAAAATCGTGGTTGAGGAGACCCTTGTCTAACCTACAACTCCTCTCTCACCTCCCCAGACTTGTGTCTCACCCTTTTACAGTAAATCCTTGATAGATCCAAAGGTTATTGAATAGGCCTGTTAACAGATTATACATCCTAATGACTGTGTTAAGAATTTAAAGAAACCTACAGGGGAAGCATCTAAGAGAAATGTTGATATAAATTTTAAGAACAAGAGAGCCGGGAGGCTAATTTCAAGGAGTCTTCGTAACAAGTCAAACTCTCATTCGAGCTCGATCAGTATGATCGAAGTCCATGAGAGTTCGGACTCTGAAATCGATAAATTCCTCGCTGCGAAAGACCTTCATTCATTCGAGCCACACCTTGATCGTCCCTATAACTTTGTTGACAATTTACCTCCCTGTCTGAAAAACAATAAATAGTTCCCTGGTGTTAAATTGGTTAATGAATCCAGTGTCAGTATGGAAGGTGCTCCGGTTCAAAACCATGGTTGTTCCCATGCAACCACTGCACAGTCAAAGTGTGAAGTTTGTCTATCATGGATTGATAGATATTATACTGATATCCCAATCTTACAGTCACGGGTTAAGTCTTTAAAGGATTAGATCATTGTCTTAACAAGTGAAAACCATAGGGTCGAGTCTATTATTCAAGGCAAATAAAAACATATAAAGACAACATGCAATGTAGTATTTAAAAATGTGGAAGCTACAACAGCCATTGTGAATTCCAAGGTTGTCTGATACGATTTGATTTCATAGTTGGAGGTATGATTATTTATCCTAAAATAGGACTATTTGTTCAAATTAGATTGCTTTGTTCTTTTAATAAATTGGATTTCATTTACTAAATAACTAGCTACAAAATCACAAGATTCTGTAGACAATTATGTTAATTCGAATTTTGTGAATTAATGGTTAGAAATGTATCTAAATCTTTCTATTTTCCATTTTCTTTTAGGATATTCAGGAATCCATGATTACAAATTGATCTGAGGCATCCTTAAGACCTTCCAGTCATATCTTTGATGCATTTTGTATGAACAAAAATGAACTGTTGTTAGTTTTGGAGGATTTAGTAGGATCTGGGTTGTTGCATCCCCTTTTATTTTGTAATAAATATTTGATCTCAGAAAGGGAAACAATTATCTTTTCTGAGGCCTTTATAAACCCATCATTTTGTAATCAGATACATCTTAGCCCGGGGCTTATTGTGAATAGATTATACTCAAATTTAGACATAAGAAATATTTACTTTATGCTTTAGTCATCTGTGAATGTTGTTGTGATCTATAATTTGTTTATCTTGGTAATTGAATGACTGTAGATAGCTTTCGTCTTCACAGATTGTTTTATTGACAGGATAGTTTTTCTTCACATTTCACGATTTTCTGCTTCATCTTTATCAAAGCAGTTGAATGATATTTCAATTCATATTATGAGGTTTACCTTAAAAATGTGGATTGATTAAATGCAAGCTGTAACTGTAGGATTTATCTCATGTGTTATCACTTGCAGTCTATTATATCACTGTAATTATTTTGCGTCCTGTTGTTTTATCAATTAAATACACCAGTCAATGCATAGTTTAGTGTTTGTACCAAACAATGTGAAGATGCACAACAGATTTATCTCATGGATGGACTGATGCACGATTTACGCAAACAGTTGGATGCATACTCCTGAAGTGATTAATAGGTTAGTTTGTTCTTTTATTTTATTTGCTTGCTTATTATAGAAGTTCTTATATATAGTATAATTTTCGCTGTCTATATCTTTCTGTTTAATTAAGTAGTCTAATATTTAATCTTGTGAATGCATATAAATTAAAAAAACAAACCAAAAACAAATAGTACTTTTGCTTTCTTTATTTACCTTCATTAAAAGAACTATTTTACATTCGATTTTTTATGAGTTCAGATTAAAACTCATTATTTGTATATTTTGTATATATGAATTAGATAATTAGAACTATCATATAAATATTATTTAAATAAATTGTATATATATATATATATATATATATAGATGTACATATATATTTCAATGATTAGTAATTAGTGAATTATTTCGTTTCTTTTATTTATTTTTCGTTTTCTTTAGGACTTTAGATTGACCAATGGAGCCATTAAACCCATCAGAGTGAATTAATCCAAACGGCTTGGGTTAATTAGACAACCCTGGACCAGATTCACTCTTCCAGTTGACGAGTGGTCAATTTCATCCATCAACAAATGACACTAGAAGGAGGGCCTAAATACTATTGATGGCACGTGGAGGTCGCAAGACTCCTCCCCCACCTACCTGCTGACCTATAGTAACAAGAAGTCATTCTGACGACAACATTGTCCCTCAAACAACAACCACATCAAACGACAATCCATGGATTACCGTTGAACCAGTAACTCCAAACCCCCCAGGGGACGACGTACAAAAAATTGTTCGTCAATCCCTCCTAAGGACGCACGGTTCTTTGGCCCATATCAGAAAACTAGGATGACCTTTGAATCAACCATTATACTTCTCTGATATCATGGAGCAACTTGAAGGCATTGATCTTACCCTAAACCCTACAGATCCAGATCACATCCTCACTCCTGCAGCAGGAGGATCTGGTATTCCACCATCACCACCCCCTTCATCTCCTTCTTCTTCTGGAGAAGAATCATCAGATGAAGGCACTTCTTCATATCAGCCTTCAACACCAACCACACCTATGGAAAATCCGAATAACCCCGCCAGACCTTGGCTCGATCAAGATGCAGTGGCCATACCTGGGCCCCAACATCCTTTGCCTAAACATCCGGAGAAATGGCTCCCTAAATTTGACCCTGATTGCTGAGGATCATATTAAAAAATTCATGCTAGCCATTAGGCTCTGTAGTGTTGAACATGAAGACGTAGTATGTAGACTTTTTCCATACACCTTTGAAGGTGATGCCTCTGCCTGGTATTTTTCCCAACAACCCCACACCATTGTGTCTTGGGATAGATTCAAATCCTGTTTCCTTGAGAAATTCGGAGACGACAAATCTCCTGAAGTCCTAGTCATGGAACTCTCTAGTTTAAAGATGAACCCCAAAGAAAAGATAAACGAATTTAATCAAAGGTTCCTAATATTAAAGAATCGAATCCCCATGGATTCAATGCCCACTGAAAATCTTATCGTCGCATACTACACGAAATCCCTGCACCAAAACATAGCAATTTGGGTAAAAAGGTCTAAGAAAGCCACATTATTAGAAGCCTTCGAAGAGGCGAGTCAAATCGATAAATATATTCTCAACCTAAAAGACAATATCTGTAACGAGGCAAAGACTACTTCATCCTCCAAGAAGAAAATCGAAATTTTTCCTAGACCTCCCCAAACCAAAACTCAATCAGATGGTTCAGACCTAGAAAGTTTACAAAAGGTTGTTCATACGTTGTCTAATTAGGTTATAGATTTGAGAATATCATCTGAAGAAGCTTCTTCAAGAAAAGGGCCTTACAAACCCCCTTTCAGAAATCCTTTTCCCACAAACCACCCCAACTCAAATTCTGAAGGCCTAAATCTAGAAAGCTTACAGTTTGCTATTCAGACGATTCTAGAGGCACATGATAACTTGATTCCTCCTGAGATTCCTGAAGATGTGGCTGAACAAGAGATAGTGGAAGAGGACGAATCCTCTCCCAACATTTTCGGGCATTTTTTGGATAGCATTTTTCAAACTAATTTCAAAACAATGCATCCTTACAATACCGGGAGTAAGACAACAAATAAATCTTCTTCTGAAATCAGAACTAATGCACCTCAAAAATAGTCTAAACCAATCGAAACTAAATAGAATTCAACAACTCCAAGTTTAGAGTATGATTTGATTGAGGATATCAAAAAACTTAGAGATAATATTTCTGTTTACGAATTATTGAAATTTCCTTTTCTTCTGCAAAAGATGTTGCAGAATATTGCAGAAAAAAACAAAAACAACAATCCGAATAGCAACAAGTTTGCAGAAAACAACCCCAAAACACCTCAAAAGGTCTTCGTTAAAACGACACTAGAGTCCTCTGATAAAAGAGACCTTGCTGTAAAAAGTGTAACAAATGTAGATAAACTAGTTTGAGGGGATGCAACTAAAAAACAACAAACTTCTACTGTTAATACTCGCAGAAATGTCCCACCCTTTTTGTTGACTTTTTAAATTTTCAATAGGAATGTACATAACTGTATGGTAGATTTAGGTGCATCGTCAAATGTAATGCCTTGGTCTGTCTGCCAAAAAATTAATGCCGAAGTTCAACCTTCCAGTTTGAAAATTATTCATCTTAATCAGACTAGTGTTAAAGTAATAGGTGAATTAAAAAAAGTGTTTATCAGATTATCATCTAATCCTAAAGTCCATCAGGTTATTGATATTATTGTTGTTGATATCCCCAAAGTATATGGCTTGTTTTTAAGTAGAGATTGGTTCGAACAACTACATGGTTATTTTGCGACAGATTGGTCTCACTTGTGGCTGCCCGAGAATGGAAAGCCTAACAGAATCAAGGTCAATCGTGAGCATTATCTTAAGTTCATGGTAAACAATTTAAATGATCCTAATGAACCATTCACTACTTCCACGAATTCACCTAAAATACAGAGGATGGACACTTTTGTCGGCAATTTCATGGCTGAAACTTCTAACATTAATGACCCAGAACAATAGTCCAAAATTTTGACATGCACATAGTCAAAAGCCCTCTCTCAGTGGTCACATGCACCTGATGAAAATCATATCTGGTCTCTTTACTTCGATGGATCTAAATCTAAGGAAGGAGATGGTGTAGGGTGTGTGCTCATTGATCCAGCAGGTAACAAAACTTTGATCGATTGCCAGTTAGAATTTGAATGCATGAACAATACGACCGAATAGGAGGCACTCTTGCAAGGTCTCAGAAAAGCACTATATTATAGGATTCATAATTTGACAGTCTTTGGTGATACATAAATTGTGGTTAGACAGTTAAAAAATTCTATTCATTGTTTATCTCCACACCTGAAAATCTATCAAACTGAGGTATGGAATTTAATGAACAAGTTTTCTGCGTTTAACATTAATTCTATTCCGAGATTGAATAATTATGAGGCTGATTTGTTAGCTAATGTCACCTCTAAACTTTTTCCTGCAGAAGGCCTTTCTCCAAATTCATTTTCTGTTGAGCTGTTGTTCAGACCGTCCATCCCAGATAACATCACAAATTGGAGAGTCTTCGATGACGATCAACAGATCATCAGTTTTCTGCACATGGAAAAGACTTTCCAAGGAGCAGTTATCGATGAAGGTACCCACGATGAAAACCTTCACGATTTTACGGTAATACTAGATCCAAGATCCCTAGAGTCCACATCGGATATGGTAAACTCTATCCAAAAATCTGTGGTTAGATTAGAAATATTTTATGATCTTCACGATAAATTCAGAAAATCAGTGAATTGTAAAACAAATAGTTCTTCCTTGACGCATGAAAAAGTAAATTTAGGAACTAAAGATAACCTACAGTGCATCAATTTGTGAATGGGGTGTTCTAAGCAAGAAAAGACAACATTTATTAAGTTTTTTAAGGAATTTAAAGATGTATTTGCTTGGACATACCACGATCTAAAGACCTTTGATCCTAACATCATACAACACATTATTCCCATGAAACACCAGACCCAACCTTTTCAACAAAAGTTAAGAAAGATGCACCCAAAACTTGAACCAACAGTCAAGAAATAATTAAATAAACTCTTGAATGCTAAAATTATCTTCCCGGTAAGACATACATAGTGGGTCTCTAATCTTGTCCCTGTAAGGAAGAAGAGTGGTGAAATCCGACTATGTGTCGATTTTTGAAATTTAAACCAAGCGTCTGATAAAGACAACTACCCTGTTCTTCCCATGAAACAAATCCTCCAACAAGTATCCAGTTCTGAAATATTATTACTGCTGGATGGTTTTTCAGGGTATAACGAAGTTCTTATGTCTCCCCCAGACCAGCTCAAAACCACTTTCCGTACTCCATGGGGTACCTATGCTTATAGGAAAATGCCTTTTGGGCTCATAAATGTCGGTGCCACCTTTCAGAGAGTGATGGATATCTCTTTCTATGGTTTAATCAATCAATATGTAGTGGTTTATCTAGATGATGTCACTGTCTTCTCAAAGAATAAAGGAGATCATATATCTCATCTAAGATCTATTCTACAACGATGTCGTAAGTACGACATTTCTTTAAATCCTTAAAAATCTGTCTTTGCAGTAGAACAATTTAAGTTCCTCGGTTTCATTGTATCAAATGAAGGGATGATAATTTACCCTGAAAGGACCCAAGTCATTTCAAAACTGCCCCCTCCCTCTTCCAAAAAGTCCATGCAATCTTTCTTAGGTCAGATAAACTTTGTTAGAAGGTTCGTCCCTAGTTTTTCAGAAATGGTCAGACCATTACAAAATTTAATAAAAAAGGATGTACAATACCACTGGGGACCTCTAGAAAGTCAAGCTTTCGACTCAATAAAAAATGCTATAGTAGATGCTCCTTCCCTGATGAGCCCTGATTTTTCACGAGATTTCACTCTCTACACGTTTGCCTCTGATCGGTCTTATGCTGCTGTGCTGACCCAAAAGAATGCTGAAAACAACGAAGTCCCAATTGCCTTTATGAGCTCAACCTTTAAAGGAGAATAACTTAATTACCCAACAGTAGATTAGCAGGATTATGCTGTTTTTAAGGCAGTAAAACACTTTCGATCTTATCTACTGAAATCTAGGACGAAAATCATTGTCCCTTACCCTGTTGTCAGAAATTTGTTAGTACAAAAAGAATTGGGTGAAAAAAGGGCAAACTGGGTCACATCCTTACAAGAATATGACATAGAAATTACCCTAGAACAAATTGTTAGAGGCCAAGGTTTATGTAAACTGGTTGCTGATTCAGCTATAGGACAACAGAATGAAACTGATATGTTAATTCAAGATCAGCACAAACAAAACCAAATCTGCTGTGCACAAAACCTTACTAGTCCTTGGTATGATGACATCAAGATTTATCTAATACACAGATCATCTCCCCATCACCTTGATCCAAAAAAGAGGAGAGCACTAAGATTAAAATCTCCTTCTTTTCAACTAGTAAACGATATTTTGTTTCATCAAAATTTCGATGGAATACTTATGCGTTGTTTAGAAAAAGATGAAGCGGATAAAGTCTTATTGGAATTACATGTAGGGGAAGCTGGTGGGCATTTTGGTGGAGACACCACTGCCCACAAAGTATTAAGGGTAGGATATTACTGGCCTACTCTTTTCAAAGACGCCCATGCCTTATGCCGCAAGTGTGTAATCTATCAAAAGGCATCTGGATGGGTACATAAATCAACATTCCCGCTGCAACCTATCTCGGTAGATTTCCCTTTCCAACAATAGGGCCTCGATATTATAGGCCCATTCAACCCCACATCCTCGCAGCATCATAAATACATCATAACAACCACAAATTATTTCACCATATGGTATGAGGCCACACCATTAAAAGTGGTAAACACCAGCCAGGCAATATATTTTCTGAATTCAAATATTATCACTCGTTTTGGTATTCCTGAATGCCTAGTATTTGATAATGCTTCCTATTTTTTGTCTCTCGAAATGAGTGATTTCGCTTTAGAAAAAGGAATAAAATTAAAGATTCTGCCAGCTATTACCCCCAAGGCAATGGTTTGGATGAATCAACTAATAAAAACATGATCAATATCATCAAGAGAACGGTCTCTGAAAACCACAAAAACTGGCATAATGCACTATTTAATGCAATCTAGGTTGATAGGGTAACTCCTAAAACTACTGTTGGTAATTCCTCCTTTTTTCTCGTTTATGGTAGGGAAGCGATTCTTCCACCACATGTCTTTCTCCCATGTATGCAATTATCGCAGAAGGTGCAAGAAGAAGATTGTCCTCCCTTGGAACGTCAGATTAACGCCTTGCTGAAGTTATAAGAAGTAAGGGCTCAAGCAAAATGAAAATTGGATCAACATCAACTCATTGCCAAAAACTAGTTTGATTCCAATTCTGCCTCTGACAGAAATTTTTAGGTAGGTGATCTTGTCCTTAAATGGGACAAACCTCATGAGGGGAAAGGGGAGCATACTAAGTTTCAAAACCTGTGGTTGGGACCATTTTTAATTACTGAAAAACTAGGTCCAAGTTCTTTCTGCCTCCAGAATTTAGAGGGACAACCAGACACCTTTCCGGTGAATGGCCAAGCTCTCAAAAGGTATTTTACCTGACCACTCTCCGATACACCTTCTTTACATATTTTTCTGTTTGAATTTCTTTGCTTTCCACTTTTTCTTTGTTGGTTTGTTTTTGTTTTCATTTTTTTCCATCGGTTCTTTTGAGTCATACATGCATGTATTACAGTCTATCTCAGTGAAAGAGAAACATAATGCTTCATCTCGAAACAACTGTCAAAGGCTGTAAGAACATATATTGCTATCCTTCTCTGAAATTGTAGACTGGTTAAAGGTTGCATTTTGTTTGAAAGTCGATTCCTCGGTTTCAATCTCCACTTGAAAGTATTCATGAATATCTTTAAAAAGTCTCTTTACGTTGTCCCGACTCTTTAAGAAAGAAACTCAATGATGTCTCCAAGTCCTTAAAAATTAGTTCTATCAATGAACTGTTTTTCAGATCTTGATGAAGGTTTGCTAGAAAAATTTAAAGGCCTGTGGAAATATTAAGTTGTGTTAAAAAACTGGAATTTTCAGCGTCTCCCCGCTCTATTGAATATCTTTAAAACTATATCAGAATGTGAATAAACTCTCAGAGAGTCGTGGGAAGTGTTTGTAAACCTGCCGGGACACTGAATAGGTCTGCTGGTAGTGGGTAAATGCGTGCATGACATCAAGATAACTTCGTCAGGGTACTGAACAGGCCCTTTGGTAGCGAAGCGATGTCAGGTAAAAGAAAATTCTCAGGTATAAACCTTGTTTTGGCCATAAGCATCTTTCGTTCTGATTTGAAATTTCTTGGGCAGGATACAAATGTCAGAGTGGGTTAATTGACATCCCTGTTGATGCTATGAACGCTTGCTGGAAGCAGTGGCCTTGTCAAAAATATTGGATATTTTAACTTAAATGTCATGTTTTGTTTTTTGTGAAGTTTGTCACCATATTTCATTCTTTTAAACAAAAGATATCTGAAACTGGGCTACGTCTTGTTCTTTTTAAAAGGATGTTCAAATAACCTTGCAGTTGTTCTTCGATTTGAAGTTTTTTAGAACTCTCTAACCCAAACTTGTTCGTATTGTAGAGATAACTGCTTCTCCTAACATGTTGCCATTGTTGGCAGCTCAACATATTTGTTAACTTTTTATATCAATTAATTGATCTATATAGCTGCCTAACTAGGGGTCATCTTTTTTCATTACTCTTCATAATGCAATTTTCAAAACAAAAGTTGTAAGTTTTCTCTTTTTCCTATTTATCTGCTTTTATCTATGCTTTTTTCATGACTGTAAGCATGAATACAAAGCATGAAAACTTGCGGCTGTGTTTCCTTTCTGTTTTAAAATTTCATCAAAGGCACATTGTTCATATAGTTTATTAATGAAGTTTGGTTCCTTGCCATGAAGAGTCACTCTCTTTGTTTTGATCCTTTCAACACCAATGCATGCTTAGAGAGTGATGGTTATATAAACAAAGGACCCCCACGATTTGATTTTTGGCATGGTTTTGTTTGATTCTTGGCTATACGTTTATTTTTGCTAAGCCTTTGATTTTCGACCTACCCAAACCTTGTGATAGAACCCACGATGCACGCACTTATTTTCACTCTTAATGCTTTTGTCCTAGCCTGTACTAAATGCAAAGGTGGTGACACAATTTGTAGGCAGACATCATTCCCAAGAATGGCCTTGCGCTTTGCAAACCCTCTTCGCATGCATTTCAATTAAACACCCATCTAATCGTTATGAGTTTATGTTCATACACCGTTCACTGTTGGAATTTCACGGGCTTGGGTTATGGCTCTGGAGTGTCTCACAAAACCTCCCTGTGCACTGTGTCTGATTCATTACCCTTTCATCCATTATGGCTCCTGTTGTGAGAGTTGAACCAAATGGCATTCAAACTCTTCTCTTATATGATGATGCTAGAGAAGATTTAGAGAGAAGTGGCTGGCTCGTTTTCATTAGGAAGTTTCAGCGTTTCAATTTACAAGTTGCCCAGGAATTCACTTTCTCCTTTGATGGGTGTAGAGTGAAGGTGGGTGATGTACAACTTGAGGTTACAGAGGATTTCCTGAGTCAAGCTATAGAGCTACTTGCAAGCGGTCAAAGGTGGTTTAAAAATGCAAAAGTGGAAGAAGTTCCTTGGAGCTTGCTGTTTACATCTTGGAAAATAAAAGGGTGTGATAAAGGTATGCCCATTTCCTTCCTAAAATCTCGGTGGCACGATTTGATCGCTGTGGTAAAGCAATTTGTTACCTGTGAGGGACACTTCGGTCTTGTGTTTTTGTACCATTTGCGTCTGCTTATGATTTTTATGGGCTTTCCCTTGAACATGTCGTATTACTTACTAAGGAGTCTTTATAAAATGGGAAAAAGATACAAAAAGCAGTGCTTAGACTCTAGCCTCTTCCATCATGGCCTAATTAAAATCTTGCTTATGCATCAATTAGAGTTACATAATGACAATTGGGATTCATTCATAACCCAAAATGGCTATGGTAACCCTGATATGGAGGAGGTAGATAAAATCATGGTTGAGGAGACCCTTGTCTACCCTACAACTCCTCTCTCACCTCCCCAGACCTGTGTCTCACCCCCTTACAGTAAACCCTTGATCAATCCACAGGTTATTGAATAGGCATGTTAGTAGATTATACATCCTAATGACTGTGTTAAGAATTTAAAGAAACCTACAGGGAAATCATCTAAGAGAAATGTTGATATAAATTTTAAGAAAAAGAGAGTCGAGAGGCTAATTTCAAGGAGGCTTCGTAACAAGTCAAACTCTCATTCGAGTTCGATCAGTATGATCGAAGTCCATGAGAGTTTGGACTCTGAAATCGATAGGTTCCTCGCTGCGAAAGACTTTCATTCATTCGAGCCACACCTTGATCGACCCTATAACTTTGTTGACAATTTACCTCCCTGTTTGAAAAACAATCTAGAGTTTCCTTGTGTTAAATTGGTTAATGAATCCACTCTCAGTATGGAAGGTGCTCCGGTTCAAAACCATGTTTGTTCCCATGCAACCGCTGCACAATCAAAGTGCGAAGTCTGTCTATCATGGATTGATAGATATTATACTTATATCCCTATCATACAGTCATGGGTTAAGGCTTTAAAGGATCAGATCGATGTCTTAACAAGCAAAAACCATAGGCTCGAGTTTGTTATTCAAGGAAAAGAAAAACGTATAAAGACAAGAGGCAATGTAGTATTTAAAAACGTGGAAGCTGCAACAACCATTGTGAATTCCAAGGTTGTCTGATACGATTTGTTTTCATAGTTGGAGGTATGATTCTTTATCTTAAAATAGGACTATTTTTTCAAATTAGATTGCTTTGTTCTTTTAATAAATTGGATTTCATTTACTAAATAACTAGCTACAAAATCACAAGATTCTGTAGCCAGTTATGTTAATTCGAATTGTGTGAATTAATGGTTAGAAATGTATCTAAATCTTTCTATTTTCCTTTTTCTTTCAGGATATTCAGGAATCCATGATTACAAATTGATCTAAGGCATCCTTAAGATATTCCAGTGATATCTTTGATGCATTTTGTATGAACAGAAATGAAATGTTGTTAGTTTTGGAGGATTTAGTAGGATCTGGGTGGTTGCATCCCCCTTTTATTTTGTAATAAATATTTGATCTCAGAAGGGGAAACAATTATCTTTTCTGAGGCCTTTATAAACCCATCATTTTGTAATCAGAGACATCTTAGCCTGGGGCTTATTGTGAACAACTTATACTCAAATTTAGACATAACAAATATTTACTTTATGATTTAGTCATCTGTGAATGTTGTTGTGATCTATAATTTTTTTATCTTGGTAATTGAATGACTGCAGATAGCTTTCATCTTCGCAGATTGTTTTGTTGACAAGATAGTTTTTCTTCACGTTTCACGATTTTATGCTTCAGTTTTATCAAAACAATTGAATGATATTTCAATTCATATTATGAGGTTTACCTTAAATATGTGGATTGATTAAATGCAAGCTGTAACTGTAGGATTTATCTCATGTGTTATCACTTGCAGTCTATTATATCACTGTAATTATTCTGCGTCCTGTTGTTTTATCAATTAAATACACTAGTCAATGCACAATTTAACGTTTGTACCAAATAGTGTGAAGATGCACAACAAATTTATCTCGTGGATGGACTGATGCACGATTTACGAAAATAGTTGGATGCATACTCCTCAAGTGATTAATAGGTTAGTTTGTTCTTTTATTTCATTTGCTTTCTTATTATAGAAGTTCTTATATATAGTATAATTTTCAGTGTCTATATCTTTCTGTTTAATTAAGTAGTTTAATATTTAATCTTGTGAATGCATATAAATTAAAAAAACAAACCAAAAACAAATAATACTTTTTCTTTCTTTATTTACCTTCATTAAAAGAACTATTTTACATTCGATTTTTTATGAGTTCAGATTAAAACTCATTATTTGTATATTTTGTATATATGAATTAGATAATTAGAACTATCATATAAATATTATTTAAATAAATTGTATATATATATTTCAATGATTAGTAATTAGTGAGTTATTCCATTTCTTTTATTTATTTTTTGTTTTCTTTAGGAATTTATGTTGGCCAACAGATCCATTAAACCCGCCAGAGTGAATTAATCCAAACGACTTGGGTTAATTAGACAACCCCGGACCGGATTCACTCTTCTAGTTGACGAGTGGTCAATTTCGCCCGTCAACAAGATGCAACCATAAACACAGATATACAGTAATACACGATTTCTATTAATAAAATAAATGTACAGAGACTGTAAAAATACAGAGTGAAAGACTCGCTAGAATGGTGGCAGCTTATCTCTGAGAAGAGATGTGATAGCTACTCGCATTCGCAAGAAGATTATTATAATGAGGCTCTGAAGGCATTTTTTACAATAAAAAGGAATGCCAAAAGTATTAGACATCCAAAAACCTAACCCTAGGAGATGAAGCGTCAAAAGTCATGTGGGCCCCGTTTGGGTAAGTTAGTGCCTCAACTTCCCGGGGTCGTAACTTTTGCATACGATCTCCATTTTAGGCGCATGATAGCCCAATGGAAAGGTATCGTCGAGGAGATTCATTTTGGGGCCTCAATAATGCTGTAGGATTTCATTGAGAAGCTTGATCTAGAAAAACCTTCATTTAGGCCCTCAAAATGGCCCCAGAAGTTAAAACCTGCTAAAAATAGTAAATTGCCAAAATTGCCAGAAAACTATTTTGAGCCAGTTGGTAAAGGTGGGTGGCCATCGATATCTATATGGATCACCCAAGGATAATGTTGGACAAACCTACCACACTTAGAGGGGGGTGAATGAGTGTGGGGCTCTTTTTCCCAAAACTTCCCTCTTGCACAAAACTCATCAATTAGCATTCAACATTTATTCATTACCCATTGCTATCATTTATAACCAGTTAGATGTAGGCACATATCAGAAACATATATCAGCAATATATCATCAACAAGTCATCATCACAATGGACACAAATAACACAAGATGTATGTACAATTTTCTTTTTATTACGAACTACATTCCTTGGGTTTATCAACAACAACTGAATAGAGAACAACTCTACACGAGCACCAACTCTATATGCAAGACTCAACTTACATTCTCAGCACCAACTGAGATGAGGCAACAATCCTCAACATATATCAATCTGTCAACAGGTATATGACCTGTCAGTAGTGCAGCTCACGTGTGCACGTGCCCTGGCTCACTACAACCCGCGTGTGAACGCGGCTAGTGTATAATGTAACAAGCGTATGCTCTTGAGTAACTAGGGTTTTTCTTTACTTCACATGCTCAGATCCTCTACAACTTGCAATCACTTTCTCTTCTGTCTTCCACTGTCCAAACTGACCCACATCCAGTCACAACACATCCAAGATATCCAATAGCTTGCTCATGCTCCACAATAAATCAATATGAATGCTATCTCAATCATGTATAAATAACTAGTATACCATAGCAATCGTGTCACTACTGAATCACAAGAGTGTTTCTCACTCCATCAACCAAATCAACCAAACTAAGCCACATCATAGAAGCCATACCAAGAATTCCCTAAGCATTCACAACATATCAAACTATAGCATCTATCAAGACAATAATGTAACCATACCAGTGTCTTAGTGACAGATCTGAGGCCATAGAATGCAGATCTGGAACCTGCCTCATCATCCAAGAGCTTGGCACCAACTTAAACACAAATATCCATGAGGTTATTCAGTCCATGCTCCCTATACACAGTCAAACTGTGTGTACACTCACCCTATACACAAGCAGCTCGCATGTACATGCAACCTATACACAGACAACCGACGTGGGCATAAGAAAATAGGGTTTTCTGTGAATCCGAGACTTTTTCCGTCAAGATCTCCGACATTTCCAAAGCTTTGATGCATCCATGAGATCCTCATCTCTCTCTCTTCCTCAGAATAGATCTTCAATCATGCTCAAGAGATCCACACCAATAATATTCTCTCACAAGAAGCTCTCCATCAATACTCCAAAAGATATTCACAAGAAGCTCTCCATTGATCCACAAGGATTCTCACCAAATGTGC
>ML779280.1:267399-290042 GCA_009831015.1 Picea engelmannii | reverse complement strand
ATCCACCGATGGTTGCCTTCCAAATAGTTTCTCCCATTGTCTTCAAATACACTCTCATCTCTATTCTCCAAGTAGAATAGTTTTCCTCATCAAGGATTGGAACTTCATCATCCATTTGTGTGTCTATGGATCTCCTTCAAGCTCATTAAGGCTTGTAGTGAAGGCTTTCTCTGATACCAATTGTTGGACAAACATACCAGACTTAGAGGGGGGTGAATGAGTGTGGGGTTCTTTTTCCCAAAACTTCCCTCTTGCACAAAACTCATCAATTAGCATTCAACATTTATTCATTACCCATTGCTGTCATTTATAACCAGTTAGATGTAGGCACATATCAACAACATATATCAACAATATATCATCAACAAGTCATCATCACAATGGACACAAAGAACACAATATGTATCTACAATTTTCTTTTTATTACAGACTACAATCCTTGGGTTTATCAGCAACAACTGAATAGAGAACAACTCTACAAGAGCACCAGCTCTATATGCAAGACTCATCTTACATTCTCAGCACCAACTGAGATGAGGCAACAATCCTCAATAGATATCAATCTATCAACAGGTACACGACTTGTTAGTAGTGCAGCTCGCGTGTGCACGCGCCCTGGCTCACTACAACCTGTGTGTGAACGTGGCTAGTGTATAATGTAACAAGCGTATGCCCTTCAACAACTAGGGTTTTTATTTGCTTCACATGCTCAGATCCTCTACAACCTGCAATCACTTTCTCTTCTGTCTTCCACTGTCCAAACTGACCCACATCCAGTCACAACACATCCAAGCTCTCCAATAGCTTGCTCATGCTCCACAATAAATCAATATGAATGCTATCTCAATCATGTATAAATAAATAGTATACCATAGAAATCATGTCACTACTAAATCACAAGAGTGCTTCTCATACCATCAACCAAATCAACAAAACTGAGCCACATCATAGAAGCCATACCAAGAATTCCCTAATCATTCACAACATATCAAACTATAGCATCTATCAAGACAATAATGTAACCATACCAGTGTCTTAGTGATAGATCTGAGGCCATAGAATGCAGATTTGGAACCTGCCTCATCATCAAAGAGCTTGGCACTAGCTCAAACACAAATCTCCATGAGGTTATTCAGTCCACGCTCCATGTACACAGTCAACCCCCATGTACACTCACCCTATACATAGCCATCCCGCGTGTACACACACCCTATACACAGACAGCCCGCGTGGGCATCAGAAAATAGGGTTTTCTGTGAATATGAGACTTTTGCCGTGTTGGCAGCCAATTCACATTTTTCTACTGTCCTTATAAGATGCCTACACAAGTGTTTTGCAAACCTTAACTTTTGTCGCAATTCTCGAATAAAATGACACTATTGTTTTATATGCGTTTGCACACTTACCTTTGTTCTTGGTTTTCACGACTGAAAGCGTGAAAACTTGATTTGCGAAGTCACATTAAAATCGTTACTGAATTGTTATGATCACTCTTGTTTATACTCTCATCGTGTTTTCGAATTTGTTTATCAATTGACAAGATTCCAAGATCATTATTCTTCTGACATTCTTATTCATTAATGAGACTTCGTTTACAAGACTGTGGTAATATTCTTTTGAGTGAGTTTGTGATGCATTGGTGATTGGATTTATATGTTCTTTGATTGATTCACTTGATCATTGGTTTCATAAAAACACATTGGTGTTATGGTTAAACTCTTGATATAAATTTTTCTATACAAACACATAGTTCGTATAAATCAAACCCTTGGTATTGGTTTCGATTCATTTGTTTGGTTTTGAAACTATAACTACTGCTCGCGCGAATGTTTAATCCACTTACCATTGATTTCATTAGTTGAGCGAATGGCATAACTGTTAACCTATACAATAGTGGGTTGAATAGTTATAAGCGCCGACGGTTGTACTGTGGATATGACTGTTGTGCATGAACCAAAATAACTCCACCACCTTTGCACGATATGTCATTAATGTTTACCCCTATCCCTGTTTCACCTTTGCTAGTTCTGGGTAAGCCTGTGAGCATTTTTCCCTTGTGTACGCTGTGATCCAAACCCTGGCTCATTCACATCACTCATCGTGTGCTCCTCTCTATGGCACCGGTGGTGCGAATAGAGCTGAACGGTAGTAAAGATCTATTACTCTTTGATAATGCCCGTAAGGATTTACAAGATAATGGTTGGCTCACGTTTGTACAAAGGTTCGAGGGTTTCAATCTATTTGTTGCACAACAATTCTCCCTTACCTTTGATGTGTGTAGGGCCAAAGTAGGTGACATTCAGCTTGAACTCAGTGAAGAATTCATTAGCTCTGCCACAGGACTAGCAGCCACAGGCCAACGATGGTTTAAAAACTCTAAAGTTGATGAGGTGCTATGGGCTTTGCTATTCGTATCATGAAAGGTCACATCCTATGACAAAGGTATGCCTATTTCCACACTTAAACCTAGGTGGCACGATCTTTTGATAATGGTTAAACAATTTGTGACCTGTGAGGGTTGGTATGGATTGGTTTTTCTTTATCACCTTCGACTGTTGATGAATTTCATGGGTTATCCATTGAACATGCCATTTTACTTCCTGCGTAGTCTTTACAAAATGGCTAAGAGGTTCAAACGTGAGAAGGCCGATAGCAGCTTGTTTCACCATGGCTTGATTAGACTCATCGTCGTTCACCATCTGAACCTCCACGACGATAATTGGCAAGCCTTTCTATCTCGAAATGGCTTTGTTGATTCAGAGTCTGTCCAAATCGACAAGTCTGTAGTTAGTGAGACTATGGTCGGGCCACACTTGCCTTTCCATGTCCTAATTCCCCCTCCCAAACCCTCGGTTGGCCCTGATATCGACCTACCCGACATCATAACAGACAAGGATGAGGCTGTAAAGAAGCCTGTGAGTAAGAAGGTCAAGGGTAACCCTACTGTCAATAGCAAAGGTAAAAAAAATGCTCGATTAATATCGAGACTTGCCTGGAATAAACCTAAGCCAAACACTGAGCAAAAGCCCATAGTTCTCAGTGAGGACTCGGACTCCGATATAGAGAGCTTCCTAGTTGAAGAGTACCCTTTTTCCCAAGGCCTATGCTCCAAGCCACCCTATGACTATGTATCTAATTTGCCCCCATGCCTAAAGAACAATCCTAACTACCTAGGAATCAAGTTGGAAAATGAAACCCTCGATGAGCTGAACAAACCCTCGACTGCTACTAATGCAACCAATGTGATGTGTGGATGGAGCGCTACTACACTGACGTTCCAGTATTACAATCGAAGATCAAATATTTAGAGAACCAAGTTGCAGTACTGTCGAGAGAAAGGGACAGATTTCAAGCTAATGACAAGAAGCAGAAAACCACTGGTTCGATCATTTTTAGGAATGTCGAATCGGCAACAGCCTTCGTCAATTCAAAATTATCGTGATCAAGTTGTTTTCTGATTATATAGGTATGAATTTCAATATCAATTTCGTTTTATGAATTGCTTGGATTAATATAATGAATTGGTTTTGGGTTTTGATTAGTTCTGTTCATTATTCGAAATGATTCTTTCATAGTTTGATTGTCAAAAATGGTTATGTTATGGATCCTGTACAATAGATTCTTTATGCTAAAATCAAATATGGTTATGATTTGGTTATGCGATTTGGTCATGCCCAGTTTAGCAATTGATTGGTTTTCATTGGGTTTGATTCGTTTTGAACAATTCTGTTGGTTTGAATTAATGCAATCAATGGGGTTTGTTTTCGTTTTGATTTTGATTGCATCTGACCTGTATAGGAGATTTTTGTGCTAAAATCAGAGCACGACTATGTTGATTTGGTATGATTTCGTTGTGGTTGTGTTCTATCAGCTTTGATTTAGTTGTTGTGGTTTGATTTTGGAATGATTTCGTGGGTTTGAATTGGTATGATCCTCTATATGTGTTATGCGTCATTATTAGTGATTGGGTTGATAAATACGATGTAATCTAATAAACTCAAAACAACACCGTTGACTTCAATTAGCCACGAACGACTCTGTTTTGTATTGAATCGATTTTCTCGTTTGAATTTGGATTACATTCGACCTATGTTGAAGATCTATTTGCTAAAAATCGTGTGGCTATACTAATTGATATGATTTTCATAACGATTTTGTCAAACCGTTTCGATTCAATCCTATGTTCCACGATCAACATGATCATTTGTATTTGTTTAATATACTTTTATCAATCTGAAGAACGATCCTGTTGATTTTGTTTTGGATTTGAAAACGATTTTGTTAATAGAGAAGGTGACATAAACCATTGCGTGGAAAGTCTCTTAGCTGGTTACAGTTTGTGTTAATTTCAATTAGTTTAAGAAAACGATTTCATTGCTGTCGAATTATATGAGAGATTCTGTTGACCCGAATTAGGTGATAACGAGTTAAACAAAGTGTATCCATCTCTGTTATCATTTGGTTGAATACGATTTAGTTTGTTCAATTTGCATACAAGTGTCGATTTGAATGATGCTTTTAGCAATCAAATGATTTTAAATAGTTTGAATATAGTTTTTTAAGATTCGAATTGATTTTGAAATGATTCTGTGTTTAATTTAGACCAACTACAGAATCGTAAGATTTTGTAGCTAGTCTTAGAAATTAGATTTTTGTCAATTTTATTAATAAAATATTCTCTAATATTGTCTATTATTGTCCTTGTTCAGGTACATATGAATTGCAATGATCAATTTGGGCATGCTGTGACAATATAGAAGATATTTGTGTGATATAGTTTTTATTTTTAAGTTGTTAGTTTGAGTTAGAAATAGATACTTGGGATATTTTCCTAGATTTGTGTAAACTGTTTTGATAACTCCCACAAGGATGTTTTACCCTGTGGGAGGTCTTTAAATACTTGTCATTTTTTTGTAATAAACTCATCATCCTCACTTGTGGGAGAACCAGGCTTAGGATTTATGATACAAACTGATATGAAAGTTGATGTCTTGTAATAGCTTTCGCTTTCAATATATCAAACTTTTGTTTCAAGTTTTAGTCGTATCAGTTTGCAGTTGATTATAGACTACTTTAGCTATCGTAATCTATTGCAGGTTGATGTGACTTGATTAATGTGTTATCCATATCTGATCTCTTTCATTATTTTTAAAGTGCAACAATTACTTTGTTTCAGTTAATGAATTACACATTTCTCTTCTTCATTAATTGAATCATTTTGTATAGATCTTTGCATGCAGATTTATATAACTCTGAAGATTTATAATTCATAAGATTGCTGTAATTTTTATGTCTTGTTTGTCCTGTAATTATATTTAAAGATCACTACAAAATTCCATTTACGAGAAGCTCTTGGAGAATCCGGTGCGAGTTTCCTCCCTCCGATCAACTGAGACAATCATTGCATACATAGGACAAACCTGAAGCGTTACTTCAGGTCAGTTTGTTATTTAGTATTTAATAGTTAATTTGTTAGTATAATTTAAGTAGTTTAGTTAGATATATGTGTAGTTTAGATTTGTAGTTAGAGTTAGTATTTTAGTTATTTAGTTTAGATAGTTTTTATTTTATTTCTTTTCATAAAATTATAAAATCAAAAAACAATAGTCTCGTTGTCTTAGGACAGATTACAAATGAGTTTTTCAGGTTTTCATTCAAATCTATAATTTGTAAATATTGTACATTTGTAATTAAATTTGACTCTGTTAGTAAGTGATCATTTGATTTTATAGAATTATAGTTGTGTAGTATTAGTCAGTAAATTGTATATATTAATAGTTTAGATTTGTTTATTAGTTGTTTTAATAGTTATTTTCATTTAGATTAGTTAATTTAGAGTAGTTTTCTTTTTGATTTCTTAGGACTTAGATCGTCTAACGGAGCTGCTAAACCCGTCAGGGTGGGTTATCCCAAACAGCTTGGGTTATTTAGACAACCCCGCACTGGATCCACTCTTCCAGTTGACGGACGGTCAATTTCGCCCGTCAACAAATGGCGTTAGAAGGAGGGCCTAAAATTAATTAATGGCACGAGGTGGTCGTAAGACTCCTCCACCACCTCATCGCTCACCTATAGTGACAAGAAGTCATTCGAATGATAACATTCCCCTTCAAACAAAAACCACATCAAACGACGATCCACAGATCACAGTTGAGTCAGCAACCCGAAATCCTACAGGTGGTGACATACAAGAGATTGTATACCAATCTCTCATAAGAACTCATAGTGCCTTAGCCCGTTTGAGGCAACCAAATCGACCTTTGAATCAACCTTTAGATTTCTCTGATATTAGAGAGAAACTCGGAGGAACTAACCTCACTGTGAACTCTACAGATCCAATCCTCACTCCTGCTGCAGGGGGATCTGGAGTACCTCCCTCACCACCTTCATCATCTCCTTCCTCTTTTGGAGGAGATTCTTCTGATGAGGGAAGTTCCCCTTCTCAGCCTTCCACACCCACTACACCAATGGAAAACTAGAACAATCCTGCTAGACCTTGGCTTGACCAGGATGCCATAGTTGTACCTGGAGCTCAACATTCCTTACCTAAACATCTGAAGAAATGGATTCCCAAGTTTGACCCTGATTCAAAATAGATCGCAGAAGATCACATCAAGAAGTTTATGTTAGCCATAAGACTCCGCAATGTCGAGCATGAAGACGTAGTCTGTAGGTTGTTCCCCTATACTTTCGAGGGCAATGCATCTACATGGTACTTTTCCCAACAACCTCATACCATCGTGTCTTGGGAAAAGTTTGAGTCATGCTTTTTGGAAAAGTTCGGAGACGGTAAGCCCCTGAAAGTCCTAGTCATTGAGCTTTCCAACTTAAGAATGAACCCAAAATAAAAAGTTAAAGACTTTAATCAAAGATTCTTAACACTTAAAAACAGAATCCCTACAGATTCCATGCCTGCCGAGAATCTCATAATATCATACTATACTAAAGCCTTGCATCAAAGTATATCTATTTGGGTTAAACGATCTAAGAAATCCACGTTGTTAGAAGCCTTCAAGGAGGCCAGTCAGATTGAAAAAGACATACTTAGTCTCAAAGACTCTACTAGCAACGAAACAAAGACTAGTTCTTCTTCCAAAAAGAAGATTGAAATCCTCCCTAGACCTACTCAAAGTAAAGCACAACCTGAAAGCTCGGATTTAGAAAACTTAACTAAAGTTGTTCAAAAACTGTTAAATCAAGTTATAGATTTGAAAAGGACGACCGAAGAAGCTTCCTCGAACAAAGGGCCTTACAAGACTCCGTTCCGAAAGCCTTTTCCCACCAACCGACCTAATCCAACCACCGAGGGCCTTAATCTAGAAAGTCTGCAATGCGCCCTTCAAACGATTCTAGAAGCCCAGGATAACTTGATGCCTCCTAATATTCCTGAGGAGGTTGTTGAACAAGAGACAGTTCAAGAAGAAGAGTCTTCTCCAAACATTTTTGGACACTTCTCAGATAGCATCTTCCAAGCTAACTTCGAGACAATCCATCCCTACAACACTAGGAGTAAGACAACAAACAAACCCTCTTCCAAAAACACTACGACTTTACCTCCAAAGCAGTCTAAACTGGCTGAGACTAAACAGATTCATGTAAACCCCAACTTAGATTATGATGTATTTGAAGATCTTAAAAAGTTGAGAGCTAACATTTCTATTTACGAGTTATTGAAACTTCCATTTCTGCTACAAAAAATGTTATAGAACATCTCAGAGAACGGAAAAAATGGTAATTCAAGTGGTAACAAGGTTGTGAAGAACAAAGTTCCTCAGAAGACTTCCATTAAAAATAATCCTGATCCTCAAGATAAAGGAAGCCTTCCTGTAAATAATGTAAATAATGTAGATAAAGTAGCTTTAGAAACTGTGAGTAAAAAGCCACAAGCTACCACCCTTAGCACTCACAAAAATGTACCTCCATTTTTGTTAACATTTGAAATCTTTAATAGAAACGTGCACAATTGTATGGTAGACTCAAGAGCATCATCCAACGTGATGCCATGGTCTGTATGCCAAAAGATTAACGCCGAAGTCGAACCATCCACCTTGAAAATCATACAACTTGATCGGACCAATGTTAAAGTTATAGGCGAACTAAATAATGTGATTATAAGATTATCGTCTAACCCCAAGGTTCATCAAATCATTGATATTATTGTTGTGGATATTCCAGAAGTGTATGGTCTATTTTTAAGAAGGGACTGGTCGAAGTAGCTACACGGTTATTTCGCGATAGATTGGTCTCACCTATGGCTTCCAGTGAACGGAAAGCCCAACAAGATCAAGGTAAATTGTGAATGCTACCTTAAGTTCACGGTCACAGATCTGAATGATCCCAACGAACCATTTACACCTTCTACTGATTCATCAGAAGTACAAGGGATGGATACCTTTTTCGACAATTTCATGGTCGAGGCTTCAGCTATCACCAATCCAGAACAACAGTCCGAGATTGTAGCATATGTGTAGCCAATAGTTCCTACACAACGATCTCATGTACCCGATGAAAATCAAATTTGGTCTCTTTATTTCGACGGGTCAAAGTCCAAAGAAGGATCTGGCACAGGTTGCGTCATTATCGATCCGACATGTAACAAAACATTGATTGCATGTAGGTTAGAATTTGAATGTACTAATAACACTATAGAATATGAGGCTTTACTACAAGGTCTCAGAAAATCTTTGGATATGAACATTCAAAACTTGACTGTATTTGGCGATTCCGAAATCGTGGTTAGACAGGTAAGATATTCTATCCACTGTCTGTCTCCGCATCTCAAAAGCTACCAATCCGAGGTATGGAATTTAATGAATAAATTTGATGCTTTCAATATAAATTCTATTCCTAGATTGAATAACTCTGAAGCAGATCTATTAGATAACGTAGCTTCTAAACTCTTTCCTGCATAAGGATTATCCCCAGACGCATTCTCAGTTGAACTGTTGTTCAGACCATCAGTTCTCGACAACATCACGAACTGGAGATTCTTCGACGACGATCAACAGATTATTAGCTTCCTGCATATGGAAGAAACTTTTCAAGGTGCGGTGATAGACGAATGCACTCACGACGACAATTTGCGCGATTTCACGGTAATACCAGATCCGAGAACTCCTAAATCTTCATCGGACTTGGTAAACTCGATCCCTAAATCTGTAGTTATATTAGAGAAGTTTTATGATCTTCAAGATAAATTTAAAAAGTCGGTCAGCTGTAAAACCAATAGTTCCTCATTATCATATGAAAAAGTAAACTTAGGAACTAAGGACAATCCGCAGTGCATTAATCTAGGGGTAGGATGTTTTGAACAAGAAAAAACTGCATTTATTAAATTGTTCAAAGAATTTAAAGATGTCTTTGCATGGACGTCTGATGACCTTAAAATTTTTGACCCCAACATCATGCAACATGTCATTCCTATGAAACCCCAAACCTTGCCCTTCCAACAGAAATTGAGAAAAATGCACCCTAAGCTTGAACCGACCGTTAAAAAGAATTGAATAAGCTCCTAAATTCTAAGATTATTTTCCCTGTTAGGCACACTCAATGGGTTTCTAACCTTGTCCCTGTCCGGAAGAAAAATGGGGAAATCCGACTTTGTGTCGATTTCAGAAACCTTAATAGAGCGTCTGATAAAGACAACTATCCTGTCCCACCCATGGAACAAATCCTTCAATAGGTATCTGTTTCTGAGAGGCTATCCTTGCTGGATGGTTTCTCAGGGTACAACCAAGTCCTGATGTCTCCTCTAGACCAACTTAAAACTACCTTCCGCACCCCGTGGGTCACCTATGCTTATCGAAAAATGCCCTTTGGATTGATTAATGCTGGTGCCACTTTCCAAAGAGCAATGGACATTGCTTTCCGAGGCCTAATCAATCAGTCCATCATAGTTTACTTAGATGATGTTACCGTATTCTCTAAAAACAAAACCGATCATCTAGCTCACTTACGAGCCGTTCTACAACGATGTTGAAAATACGACATCTCCTTGAATCCTAAAAAATCCATATTTGCCGTAGAACAAGGTAAACTCTTGGGATTTATTGTGTCAAGTGAAGGGATGATTATCGACCCCGAAAGGATTCAAGTCATTGCGAAACGTCCCCCTCCTACATCCAAAAAATCTATGCAGTATTTCTTAGGCCAGATTAACTTCGTGAGGAGATTCGTCCCCAGTTTCTATGAAATGGTCAGGCCTTTACAGAATTTAATTAAGAAAGACACCCAATATCACTGGGGACCCCTAGAAAATCAAGCTTTTAATGCAATAAAGAAGGCCATAATAGATGCTTCGTCTCTCATGAGCCCCGACTTTTCTTAAGACTTCACACTCTATACTTTTGCTTCTGACCGTTCCTATGCCACTGTCCTAACTCAAAAGAACGTCGAGAACAACGAAGTACCCATCGCCTTTATGATATCCGCTTTCAAAGGTTATGAACTTAATTACCCAACGGTAGATCAATAAGCCTACGCTGTTTTCAAAGCAGTTAAACATTTCTGATCTTATCTTTTGAAATCAAGGACGAAAGTTATTGTCCCTTATCTAGCCATCAGGAACCTGTTAGTGCAGAAGGAACTAGGTGAAAAGAGGGCTAACTGGGTCACCTTCTTGTAGGAGTACAACATAGAAATTACCCCAGCTCAAATAGTGAGAGGCCAAGGGTTATGCAAGTTAGTTTCTGATTCAGCAGCAGGACAACAAGAAGAAAGCGATACATCAAACCTAGGACAACATGATCAAAATACAATCTCTTGCGCACAAAACTCTGTCAGTCCTTGGTATGACGATATAAGATTCTGTCTTGAACATGGGTCATCCCCCCATCACTTGGATTCCACTAAAAGAAGAGTGTTGAGATTAAAGTCTGCCTCCTTTCATTTGGTTAATGGTGTCCTGTTTCGTGAAAGTTTTGATGGTGTGCTAATGCACTGTCTTGAGAAAGACGAAGCAGAAAAAGTCTTACTAGAGTTGCATGCTGGAGAAGCTGGTGGTCATTTTGGTGGTGGCACCACTGCCCATAAGGTTTTAAGAGCCAGTTATTACTGGCCCACGCTTTTTAGAGATGCCCATGCTTTGTGTCGTAAGTGTATTATTTGTCAAAAAGCATCAGGGCGGTTACAAAAACCAGCCTTTCCTTTACAACCCGTTTCAGTAGATTCTCCTTTTCAGTAGTGGGGCCTTGATGTCATAGGTCCGATCAACCCCCCATCCTCACAACAAAATAAGTTCATCATAACAACCACATATTACTTTACCCGATGGTCTTAAGCTGCCGCGTTAAGAACTGTCAACACCAGTAAGGTAATTGCCTTTCTAAACTCGAATATTATCACTCGTTTTGGTATTCCTGATTGCTTAGTATTCGAAAACGCTTCTTATTTTTCCTCTCTTGAGATGAGAGAGTTCGCTTTATAAAAGGGAATTAAATTGAAGTATTTTTCTAGCTATTACCCCCATGGCAATGGATTGGCAGAATCAACAAATAAGAACTTGATTAAAATCATCAAGAGAACGGTGGCTGAAAATCACAAAAAATGGCACAATGCACTGTTGAACGCGCTTTGGGATGATAGGGTAACACCAAAATCTGTTGTAGGTAACTCCCCCTTTTTTATCGTTTATGGCAGAAAAGAAATACTGCCACCTCACATTCTTCTTCCTTCACTTCAGTTATCACACAAAATTCAAGAAGAATATTGTCCCCCTTTGGAAAACCGAATTAACGCTTTGATGAAGCTAGAAGAGGTAAGAGCCCAAGCTAAACGTAAGTTAGATCAACATCAACTATTGGTTAAAATATGGTTCGATTATAACTTTGCTTCTGATAGGAATTTCGAAGTAGGTGACCCCATCTTGAAATGGGATAAACTGCATGAGGGAAAGGGAGAGCACACAAAATTTCAAAACTTGTGGCTTGGACCGTTTTTAATTGCTGAGAAGTTGGGTCCCAGTTCTTTCTAATTGCAGAATCTAGAGGGGCAGCCTGACACCTATCCGGTGAATGGCCAAGCCCTGAAAAGATACTTTGCTTGATGACAACCCTTGTACATTATGTACATATTTTGCTTGGGTTGCTTTTTATTTTGCTGTTTTGATTTGGATTTCTCTTTTTCGTTTATCAATTTTTGTTTTTGAAAATATACATACCTGCATACTTGACTATTCGGACGAAGAAAACATAAAATTCCTTCGCTGAAATAACTGCTAAGAAAATTGTATAAACATCAATTGTATACTTCTGAAATTTACATCTGTGATTGGCAAAATTTTGTTGTTTGAAAGAAGTTAACTGATTTCAATCTCTAACATAAGCTTGTTGCGATCATCCATTATCTTTTTACGTTGTCCCTATTCCTTAAGAGAATGACTCAGAAGATGTCTCCCCGCCTTAGAAAGTTGGTTCTGTAAATGAAACATCTCTGGATCTTAATAAAGGACAGTTCTAAAAAATTCTGCTAAGGTCTAAAAAAAAAATAAAAAAAATTAATATAATATGTTAAAATATCATAATTTTCAGCGTCACCCCGCTCAACTATATATATAAAAAAATCATTAATAGAGCTGTGGGAAGTGCTTGTAAACCCGCCGGGATGCTGAACAGGTCTGCTGGCAGCAGGTAAATGCATGCATGACGCCAAGACAACTTCGTCGGGGTACTAAACAGGCCCGCTGGCAGGGAAGCAATGTCGGGTATGTGAAAATTTGCAAATAAGAAACCTCTTAACCTTAAAATGTCCTTTATTCTGATCCAGAACTTCTTGGCAGGATACAAATGTCAGAGTGGGTTAAATGGCAACCCTGTCAAGGCTATGGACGCCTGCTGGCAGCAGTGGCTCTGTCAACAGTATTGGAGATTTTATCTTTAATGTCGTGACTTGCTTGTCTTAAGACTATTATCAGTTTTCATCCTTTAAACACTGCTGGAATATTTGGTTAATGATGATGTTTACACGATTTTCTGGTTGTTGTTTTTGAGTTCAAATTTTTCTTGTTATCCTAATCTGAATTTGTTCTTTTGGTAGAGATAACTGCTTCTACCAGTGTGTCGCCATTGTTGGAAGCCAATTCACATTTTTCTACTGTCCTTATAAGCTGCCTACACCAGTGTTTTGCAAACCTTAACTTTTGTCGCAATTCTTGAATAAAACGACACTATTGTTTTATATGTGTTTGCACACTTACCTTTGTTCTTGGTTTTCATGACTGAAAGCGTGAAAACTTGATTTGCGAAGTAACATTAAAATCGTTACTGAATTGTTATGATCGCTCTTGTTTATATGCTCATCGTGTTTTCGAATTTGTTTATCAATTGACAAGATTCCAAGATCATTATTCTTTTGAAATTCTTATTCGTTAATGAGACTTCGTTTACAAGACTGTGGTAATATTCTTTTGAGTGATTTAATGATGCATTGGTGATTGGATTTATGTGTTCTTTGATCGATTCACTTGATCATTGGTTTCATAAAAACACATTGGTGTTATGGTTAAACTCTTGATATAAATCATTCTATACAAACACATAGTTCATATAAATAAAACCCTTGGTATTGGTTTCGATTCATTTGTTTGGTTTTGAAACTATAACTACTGCTCGTGCGAATGTTTAATCCACTTACCATTGATTTCATTGGTCGAGCGAATGGCATAATTGTTAACCTATACAATAGTGGGTTGAATAGTTATAAGCGTCGGTGGTTGTACTATGGATATGACTATTGTGCATGAACCAAAATAGCTCCACCACCTTCGCATGATATGTCATTAATGTTTACCCCTATCCCTATTTCACCTTTTCTAGTTTTGGGTAAGCTTGTGAGAATTCTGACCTTGCGTATGCTTTGATCCAAACCCTGGCTCGTTCACATCGCTCACCGTGTGCTCCTCTCTATGCAACCGGTGGTGCGAATAGAGCTGAATGGTAGTGAAGCTCTGTTACTCTTTGATAACGCCCATAAGGATTTACAAGATAATGGTTGGCTCACGTTTTTACAGAGGTTTGAGGGTTTCAGTCTATTTTTTGCACAAAAATTCGCCCTTACCTTTGATGGGTGTAGGGCCAAACTAGGTGACATTCAGCTTGAACTCAGTGAAGAATTCATTAGATCTGCCACAGGACTAGTAGCCACAGGCTAGCGATGGTTTAAAAACTCTAAATTTGATGAGGTGCCATGGCCTTTGCTATTCGTATCACGAAAGGTCACATCCTGTGACAAAGGTATGCCTATTTCCACACTTAAACCTAGGTGGCACGATCTTTTGATAATGGTTAAACAATTTGTGACCTGTGAGGGTCGGTATGGATTGGTTTTTCTTTATCACCTTCGACTATTGATGAATTTGATGGGTTATCCATTGAACATGCCATTTTACTTCCTGCGTAGTCTTTACAAAATGGCTAAGAGGTTCAAATGAAAGAAGGCCGATAACAACTTGTTTCACCATGGCTTGATTAGACTCATCGTCGTTCACCATCTGAACCTCCACGATGATAATTGGAAAGCATTTCCATCTCGAAATGGCTTTGTTGATTCAGAGTCTGTCCAAATCGACAAGTCTGTGGTTAGTGAGACTATGGTCGGGCCACATGTGCCTTTCCATGTCCTACTTCCCCCTCCCAAACGCTCGGTTGGCCCTGATATCGACCTACCAGACATCATAACAGACAAGGATGAGGATGTAAAGAAGCCTGTGAGTAAGAAGGTCAAGGGTAACCCTACTGTCAATAGCAAAGGTAAAAAGAATGCTCAATTAATATCGAGACTTGCCCGAAATAAACCTAAGCCAAATGATGAGAAAAAGCCCATAGTTCTCAGTGAGGACTCTGGCTCCGATATCAAGCACTTCCTAGCTGAAGAGTACCCTTTTTGCCAAGGCCTATGCTCTGAGCCACCCTATGACTATGTATCTAATTTTCCCCCATGCCTAAAGAAAAATCCTAACTACCTAGGAATCAAGTTGGAAAATGAAACCCTCGGTGAGCTGAACAAACCCTCGACTGCTATTTCGAAGCCTGAGCAGACATCATGCAACCAATGTGATGTGTGACTGGAGCGCTACTACACTGACGTTCTAGTATTACAAGCAAAGATCAAATCTTTAGAGAACCAAGTTGTAGTACTGTCGAGAGAAAGGGACAAACTTCAAGCTAATGACAAGAAGCAGAAAACCATTGGTTCAATCATTTTTAGGAATGTTGAATCGGCAGCAGCCTTCGTCAATTCCAAATTATCGTGACCAAGTTGTTTTCTGATTATACAGGTATGAATTTCAATATCAATTTCGTTTTATGAATTGCTTGGATTAATATAATGAATTGGTTTTGGGTTTCGATTAGCTCTGTTCATTATTCAAAATGATTCTTTCATAGTTTGATTGTCAAAAATGGTTATGTTATGGATCCTGTACAATAGATTCTTTCTGCTAAAATCAAATATGGTTATGATTTGGTTATGCGATTTGGTCGTGCCCAGTTTAGAAATTGATTGGTTTTCATTGGGTTTGATTCATTTTGAACAATTCTGTTGGTTTGAATTGATGCGATCAATGGGGTTTGTTTTCGTTTTGATTTTGATTGCATCTAACCTGTATAGGAGATTTTTGTGCTAAAATCAGAGCACGACTATGTTGATTTGGTATGATTTCGTTGTGGTTGGATTCTATCGGCTCTGATTTAGTTCTTGTGGTTTGATTTTGGAACGATTTCGTGGGTTTGAATTGGTATGATCATCTATATGTGTTATGTGTCATTATTAGTGATTGGGTTGATAAATACGATGTAATCTAATAAACTCAAAACAACACCGTTGAATTCAATTAGCCACGAATGACTCTGTTTTGTATTGAATCAATTTTCTCGTTTGAATTTGGATTACATTCGACCTATGTTGAAGATCTATTTGCTAAAAACCATGTGGCTATACTAATTGATATGATTTTCATAACGATTTTGTCAAACCGTTTCGATTTGCTCCTGTGTGCCACAATCAACATGATCCTTTGTATTTGTTTAATATACTTTTATCAATCTAAAGAATGATCCTGTTGATTTCGTTTTGGATTTGAAAACGATTTTGTTAATAGAGAAGGTGACATAAACCGTTGCGTTCAAAGTCTCTTAGTTGGTTACAGTTTGTGTTGATTTCAATTAGTTTAAGAAAATGATTTCATTCCTGTTGAATTATATGAGAGATTCTGTTGACCCGAATTAGGTGATAACGAGTTAAACAAAGTGTATCCATCTTTGTTATCATTTGGTTGAATATGATTTAGTTTGTTCAATTTGCATACAAGTGTCGATTTGAATGATGCTTTTAGCAATCAAATATTTTTAAATAGTTTGAATATAGTTTTTTAAGATTTGAATTGATTTTGAAATGATTCTGTATTTAATTTAGACCAGCTACAGAATCGCAAGATTCTGTAGCTTGTCTTAGAAATTAGATTTTTGTCAATTTTATTAATAAAATATTCTCTAATATTGTCTAGTCTTGTCCTTGTTCAGGTACATACGAATTGCAATGATCAATTTGGGCATGCTGTGACAATATAGAAGATATTTGTGTGATATAGTTTTTATTTTTAAGTTGTTAGTTTGAGTTAGAAATAGAGACTTGGGATATTTTCCCAGATTTGTGTAAACTGTTTTGATAACTCCCACAAGGATGTTTTACCCTGTGGGAGGTCTTTAAATACTTGTCATTTTTTTGTAATAAACTCATCATCCTCACTTGTGGGAGAACCAGGCTATGGATTTATGATACAAACTGAGATGAAAGTTGATGTCTTGTAACAGCTTTTGCTTTCAATATATCAAACTTTTGTTTCAAGTTTTATTCGTATCAGTTTGCAGTTGATTATAAACTACTTTAGCTATCGTAATCTATTGCAGGTTGATGTGACTTGATTAATGCGTTATCCATATCTAATCTCTTTCATTATTTTTAAAGTGCAGCTATTACTTTGTTTCAATTAATGAATTACAGATTTCTCTTCTTCGTTAATTGAGTCATTTTGTATAGATATTTGCATGCAGATTTATATAATTGTGAAGATTTATAATTCATAAGATTGCTGTAATTTTTATGTCTTATTTGTCCTGTAATTATATTTAAAGAGCACTACAGCTTTCCATTTACGAGAAGCTCTTGGAGAATCCAGTGCGGGTTTCCTCCCTCCGATCAACTAAGATAATCATTGCATACATAGGACAAACCTAAAGCGTTACTTCAGGTCAGTTTGTTATTTAGTATTTAATAGTTAATTTGTTAGTATAATTTAAGTAGTTTAGTTAGATATATGTGTAGTTTAGATTTGTAGTTAGAGTTAGTATTTTAGTTGTTTAGTTTAGATAGTTTTTATTTTATTTCTTTTCATAAAATTATAAAATCAAAAAACAATAGTCTCATTGTCTTAGGACAGATTACAAATGAGTTTTTCAGGTTTTCATTCAAATCTGTAATTTGTAAATATTGTACATTTGTAATTAAATTTGACTCTGTTAGTAAGTGATCATTTGATTTTATAGAATTATAGTTGTGTAGTATTAGTTAGTAAATTGTATATATTAATAGTTTAGATTTGTTTATTAGTTGTTTTAATAGTTATTTTCATTTAGATTAGTTAATTTAGAGTAGTTTTATTTTTGTTTTCTTAGGAATTAGATCGGCTAACGGAGCCGCTAAACCCGTCAGGGTGGGTTATCCCAAACGGCTTGGGTTATTTAGACAACCCCGGACCGGATCCACTCTTCCAGTTGATGGACGATCAATTTCGCCTGTCAACATGCCGTCAAGATCTCCGACATTGCCGAAGCTTTGATGCGTCCATGAGATCCTCCTCTCGCTCTCTTCCTCATAATAGATCTTCAATCTTGCTCAAGAGATACACACCATTAAGATTCTCTCACAAGAAGCTCTCCATCAATACTCCAAAAGATATTCACAAGAAGCTCTCCATTGATCCACAAGGATTCTCACCAAATGTGCATTTTACAAGAGATCCTAGCTTCTTATTTATACTTTTATCTTCTAGGTCATTTAACCCATTTTTAGGTTACTTAACCCATTTCTAGGTCATTTAACCTATTTCCCTTATTTTAGGGTTAACCACTTTCCATGAATAGAAAGTTCTCCAATACTTTATCATTTAAATATTCCTTCTTGATTTTGTCACTTTACTTTATCATTTAAATAAGCCATCTTGATTTTGTCACTTTACTTTATCATTTAAATAATGATTTCTTCTTTTCAAGCACTTTTACTTCTTTGACCTTTTGGGGCTTCAATCCATCATATGGGGGTCCTCCAACTTCATAAGGCCATAACTCTCAAACCGTGAGGAGTTATGTGACATTCCACATACCACCAGAAATGGTATGACAAACACTATCCATCTAGGATAGTTTCACCAAAAACTTCATTGATCTTCATCTCATTATTCCACATACAAGCATGGGTCCTCCAACCATTCTCCTAGGATAACTCAATCCGTAAAGCGTCTTCCCATGAGGGCTTTCACCATAAGGGGACCACTTTGGAGTTCATCCATTTGTGCATCTTATCAACCATGATAAGACAATATTGATTCATCTTTGCATCAATTCACCACTGCATCATATATATCAACTATGCATCATGTATCAATGACAACTCATTTATCCTTCTTCATTAATGCATCATATCAATGATCCATATTTATCAACTGGTTTCCACTTGGACATATATCATTCTCATCAAGTGCATCATATTAATCAATTACTTGACATCAATCAAACCAAACCATTTTCATCAATGACATATGATCCAACTGTTGGCGACGGAAGTCACTCCTGGATTGCTAGCAGGAGCAGAGCCCGACGCCCATCAGTTTTATGTCACGGTGGTTTATAGATGGGATGACCAAATGGAAGCCAACTCAAAACAATATCATTCCAACTCCAAAACTAGGCCAGGCATGCATAGGTGAGTGAGGTCTTATATAAACTTCAGACAGTGAGCTATAGTAAAGGGTGAACAGGTGGAAGACTTATATAAGAGGAAAGTAGAGGTCTGTTATTAACATCGGGTTTCTAACAGGATGTGGAAGAAGACGTCCAAATGCAATATTATCTTACATTCAAATGCAAAATCCAGAGAATGCAATAATGAAACAATAAATCTTTTATCATAACATAACTACAATAATTCGCGCAAATCAATCAGTCACGGACTCTCTTAGCATGAGACGAAAATAAGATGGAGTAAGAAAAACTGTCTGTCATAAAACAAGATATCTCATATACAGATGCATAACCAACAAACTAGAATATCAGTTAAAACTTTACAGTAGGGAGCTCTGCTCTACCATCGATCATTACAAAATTTCAAAAATGCCTACATATACTCTTCCCTTCCTTTCGCCCAGTAGAGGCGTCTCAGAACTTTCAATGGGTGATGTCTCCTCAATCAAATATGTCCTTTGTTCCCTTGTCATACACCTCTTTAATTTAGCATGGCTCACGCCAGGGGGTAGCTGAGCCCTTTGAATGTTGAATTGGCGTGTGCAGGTTCCTCTGGTGAGTTGAAGACTCAGTGTGGCCTTCCTAAAGAGAACTAATATAGGGGACCCTCCCGGGTAGAATTTCAGTTGGGACCTCCATACTCTGCAATAAATGAGTGATGCGAGGTTTCAGACACCATCTCTCTTCTTTATCCATTTCGAGCAGGTATCAAGATCCAGATCACGTCGAACTAGAGTCTGAAGAGCACAGTGCCCCCCTTCTGAGACTTAGTTCGGAACCTTCGGCCAAATGAAAACGAAAGCGCCCCTCTTCCAGACCTCCTTCTTGATGACCAGGTGCCAAAACCATGGGCCCAACTCTGGGCGCTTTCGGAGCTTCGGGATTCGGGGTTTCGAGGGGTGAAGTGTTGAGGAGATATTACCGCGCGAATTCCCGAATGCCGACATGAAGTAGATACGTGTCGCGCGTCCTTCAGATGGACGACCCAGATATTATTTACTATTATAAAGAGGTTGTCCCCCCCTTTACCCGCTTGCTTTATATGACCTGGGGCTGAGACCTTAGGCTTCGTTCGAAGGGTGCTTCAGAGTTTTTCCGATCGGGACTTCCAAGTGCAATGAGATGAGAGATCCCTGTTTCTCAAAACCCCGATCCGCGATATGCCGACAGGCTGCCACCTGTCCCGGTGAGATCGGACGGTCCAGATTTGTTTTGAACCATGGCGCTTCCCTTTGCTAAACCTTGGGAAACTGGTCAGCCTCGAAAACCCGATGGCCATCGATCCGCTTCTATGGATGGATCTCGGCCGCCGATGGAAAAACTTTTCCCGCTCGCTTGACTTGCTGCTAAAAAATGGGATTATCTCGTGTTATGCTTGGGTGCTTCCCGTGCAAACTGTAGACCTGGGTACGCCTAATCCCGAGACAAGAAATATCGCTAACATTAGGCTCCATGGGGGATAGAGTCGTCCCTGCGATGCTCTAAGAACTCCTTCCTCAGCTTCAATGCCTTGCTATTGGGCTATGGAGTCACCTATTAAGCCGAAAACATGTAAAAAGAAAATACACAAAGGTAAAAAGGACAATATTTACAACAGAGGAGCCGTCTAAGGCTCAAATAAAACATTTTTTCAGAAAATGCCCATTCACTGGGCTGTTGAAAACCTCTTCACCCTCCAGATCCTGCAACCTGTATGTGTTGTTGGAGAAAATCTCAGATATTTTGAAGGGGTCGATCCAGAGGGCGTCGAACTTGCTGTGTTTTCCTTTATCCTGTCTGGGTGTGTCCCACTTAAATACCAAATCCCCGATCTTGAACTCCCTTTTCCTGAACTTCCTGTCAAAATCCTGTTTGATCTTCTGTTGATGACTGTAAGCTGCGTCCCTCACTTGTTCTCTGATCTGTTGCACTTCCACTATCTGATGAATTCTTCTGATCATATGATCTGGTTCTCCCTCGTAGTCTTGAAAGAACTTCGCCACAGGTAAGGCGAGATGGGTAGGGAAAACCGCCTCTGCTCCGTAGACTAGTTGAAACGGCGAAGTGCCCAGAGAATTATTCATTGTGACATGATCGGCCCATAGAGAGAATTTCAACTTTGAATCCCAGGCCCTTTGGTTGTCCTCCAATATTATTTTAATGGTCCTTATCAGGCTTTTGTTGGAGGACTTTGCTAAACCGTTGCCTTGGGGATAGTAGGGGGTGGAGTGAACTAGTGATATCTGGAACTGTTCGCAGAACTTAATTAGAGGCTCAGACTTGAAAGCAACAGCGTTATCGGTGACGATCCTGATGGGACAGCCAAATCTGGCTATGATATCCTCCAGGAAGCTGATAACTACTTTGTGCGATGTGCTTCTGGTTGGGACAACTTCTATCCATTTGGTGAAATAATCTGTTGCTGTCAGAATCCATCTGTGTTGACCACTTGAGGGAGGATGAATTTCTCCAATGAAGTCCAACCCCCACTGCTGAAAAGGGGCTTGAGATACTATAGGCTTCAATGGCAACGATTTGAGATGTTGTTTTACTGAGAACTTTTGACATTTGGTGCAAGCTCTGATCTCCCTGCAAACATAGGGGAATAAAGTGGGCTAGTAATACCTAGCTCGGAGTATCTTGTGGGTTGTGGTCTTCCAGAAATGATGACCTCCGCAAAGGCCGCTATGGAAATCAAACGTAACCTTATGGGCCTCCTGCGGGTCCAGGCATCTCAGAAATACCCCTAGAGGGTCTTTCCAGTACAAGGTTTGGTCAATGAGGCAATACCTGACCGCCTTGAGCTTAAGAGCCCTCACTTTACTTTTTCCCATTCCATCGGGGGGCTTCAACTCCTGCAGAAAATACAAAATGTCACGATACCAGGCACATTCTGCCAGCGATAAGCCATCTTGAGAGCATTGGCTGGGTGATTTAGCTTACTGAGATCCTAGGCGAGTATTGATGAAACTAACTCCCAAGGCTTCGTAGTTGGATTCAACTAGTAGCTTGGCTAAACCTTGCCCCTTAACTAACTTGGTGGGTTTTATTTCTAAGTCAAATTCTAGAATTTTTGTGATCCATCGACCTCTTTTCGCATCTACGTCGGGCTACACAAGGATGTCCTTCACGAAAGATGAAGGAACATATGTTGTTACTTTTGAATGCAAGACATAGACTCTGAAAGCTTTAAGAGCTTTCACTAAGGCATAGGCCTGCTTCTCCATGATTTCATACCTGCTGTCTGCGTCTCTTAATGCCCTGTTGAAGAAGGCGATGGGCTGCTCATTCCCTTCCTCATTTTTCTGCAATAAGGCCGTCGCCACTGTATCAAAAGAAGCAAAGGAGAAAATTAGGAACTCTTTGGAATAGTCAGGACTGATAAGAACAGGTGCCTCAGTAAATGCCCTTTTTATTTGGTCAAAAGAGGCCCTGGGCTCAGCGGTCCATTTCACTTCATTTCCCTTCCTGAGCATGGCCATGATGTGTTTCACTAGCTCGACAAAATTCAAGACAAACCTCCTTAGAAAATTAATTTTCCCCAAAAAGGCCTGAACCTCTTTTTTAGACCTGGGAAGTGACAAGGCTTGAATTGCCTCCACCCTGTTGGGATCAATTCTCACTCCCTCTGCCGATACTATATGTCCCAATAAC
>ML779280.1:225999-249023 GCA_009831015.1 Picea engelmannii | reverse complement strand
CCCTTATAAGGTGTTGCAAAAGATTGGTACTATGGCATACAAATTGGAGTTGCCTGCATCTTCACGAGTACACCCAGTTTTCCATGTTTCATGCTTATAGAAGGTTATAGGCAACAAGATCCCAGTTCAAACTATATTGCCAGAACTTGATGAGGAAGGAAAAATCATATTGGATCCTTAATCCATCACCGACACAAGAATTTGCCAGCTGAGGAATAGATCCATTTCAGAGTATCTCATTAAATGGAGAAAACTATCGCCTGAAGATTCCACTTGGGAAGATGAGTCTTTTATACAGAAGCATCCAAAGTTACTCAAGCATTGTAGACAACACTTGTCTCAAGGGGAGGGTCATGTTAAGCCCTAATATTGGCTCATTACCCCTTAATTGGGGCATATTATATTAGTAATGTTATTTTATTTATGTCGTCTTTAGGCCATTAGTACCTCCTAGTCTCCTATATATACCAAGGAGACATTTTCATTTTGAATCATCTTGTACTTGAACATTTAAGTGGGGTAAAAGGAGGTTGCTCCCTCAAAGGGGCTTATTATTTGAAATTATCTCTTTTTCAAGGCGTTGAGTACTTTTTCTGAGGTTTTTCTATGCTATATTGATATTTGGTTCTTAACAGAATGACTATCCGGACCATTTCCTAAGGAAATGAGTGTCACGCACCAACCTCCAAAATGGACCATTCTTTGAAATTGCTCACAAATGTGAGCTTTGAAAGAATGATTGTCCAGAAAGGCGAACCGGTCTTCTTGACCACTACTAAGAGTGACTGTCAAGAAGAAATACTTTCCTAGACCATTCCCCTACACTGACCACAAGGGGAATCGTTGTCTATGGTACATCAACAATCCATTGAACCATTTTCATTATGAAAATGACCATTTGATATGGACCATTTTCTGAACTGGAAAATGCCTGTCCGTCAGAAATCTCAAACCACTTTCTAAACTGGAAAGGAACTGCTCATCCTGGACCATTTTTCAACGTTGAAAAATGGTTGTCCATAAATCAATGATATGTCAGTGCTCCCTCCCAACCTGGAGAGCCATCTCTTCCCTTTCATCTAAGGGAGTTATTTCCATGATCCCCAATTTGTCTCGTAAGTATGCAAACTTTATTCTCGACAGAGGCTTTGTCAAGATATCTGTTGTATGCTCATTTGTGGGGATATACTGGAGCTTAAATTCTCCTTCCTGGAATTTATCTCGAATAAAGTAGTATTTGATCTCAATGTGTTTCGAATGTTCATGAAACAATGTGTGTTCTGATATTTTTAGACAACTCTTATTGTCACAGTGTATTATGATCGAATCTAGAACCTGATGAAATAATCCAGAAATCATCTTTCTCAGCCATACTGCTTCTATACATGCCTCACATGCTGCAATATATTCTTCTTCTGTTGTGCTGAGTGCGACAAACTTTTTTTTCCTTCTGCCCCAAGATATCATAGTGTATCCCAAGCTAAAACACATCCCTGAAGTACTCCTTCTGTCTTCTGCACCTCCTACCCAATCTGAATATGTGAATCCATGAAGTTGTATACCACTGGATGTGGTATATCTTAAACCATAGTTTAGTGTCCCACAAATATATCTTAGAACATGATTTGTAGCTATCCAATGCTCATGTCTGGGTTCCACCTGGAACTGGATTGGTGTGTTTATGGAAAAGAAAATGTTTGGTCGAGTATTTACTAAATACATCAATGACCCAATCAATTGTCGATATAGGGATGAGTCTACTGGATCAAAATCTGAGTCTCTTACTTTTCTTATATCTGTGGTCATAGGAGTGTCCATGGATTTGCAATCCATCATTCCAAACTTCTGAATAATCTTTACTGCATACTTTCCTTGTCCAAGGAATACATCACCACACTTCTGCCATACTTCTAGTCCCAAGTAATAATGCATGAGACCAAGATCTTTCATATCGAACTCAGAAGCCAGTTCCTTTTTACACTGGATGATGAGAGAATCTTCACTTGTCAAGAATAAATTGTCGACATATAGCAGTAGAATCACACGTGCATTGTTCATGAATTTGTAGTAAAGATTTGGATCTGCATGATTCTTGGAGAAACCAAGTATTATTAGGTAGCTGTCTATTCTAGCATACCAAGCTCTTGGAGCTTGCTTGAATCCATATAAATATTTATTTAGTATGAAAACATGAGCGTATCTAGAATGTAATTCAAATCCCTGAGGTTGTTCAATGTATACTTCTTCTTTGATTGCTCCATTGAGGAAAGTTGTTTTTACATCCATCTAATGTAAAATCCATCCCATGGAAGCAACAAGAGACATAATGGCTCTAATAGAAGTATATCTGGCAACAAGAGCCAATGTTTCATCATAGTCTTCTCCCTCCTTCTGGGAGAAACCTCTAGCTATGAACCTTTCTTTATATTTGTCCACGCTTCCATCTGCTGCATGTTTGATCTTGTAGACCCATTTTGAATTTACTACTGATTTTTCTTTAGGTCTAGGCACAATTTCCCATACATCATTTTTCATGATGGACTTGTGTTCTTCTGTCATGGCTTCTTTCCATTGTTTCTTCTGAGCTGCTTCTTCAAACATGGTGGGTTCTTCGTCTAGAAGCTTTGTCATACATGTTGCATAGCTGGAGAATCTCTTGGTATTCTTTCTTTTTTTGAAGGTCCCACTTGGGGATTTGAGTCTTTCTGCTTCTTGTAGGGTAGCTTCAAGCCAAGATGGTCATTTCTTGGTTTTGGGTACAGTGTCTAAATCAATAGTCTCACATGGTTGCATCATATGATCGAGTTTTTTTGTTTCTTCATTCTGACTTTCTGGAAGACATGTTCTTTCTTGAATAAGCTCTTCATACTCTTCTTCTTCTATAGTTTCTTCTATGTATTTCTTGAAATCCATATTTTAATTGAAGGTTACGTCTCTGCTGACTTCAATCTTATGTTGTTCTGAGATATAGATTCTATAGGCCTTGGATGATTCACCGTATCCCATGAATATGCCCTTCTTTCATGAGGGTTCTAATTTATTCCTTTTATCCTTGGGAATGTGAAAGTTAACAGGGCATCCAAATATTCTTAAGTGTTCCACATTATGTTCCTTTCCTGAGAAGGCTTCTTCTGGAGTCATATCCTTCAATATGCGGTGTGGAATTCTAGTCTGAAAATATATTGCTGTCATAGCTGCTTCTCCCCATAGATACAGAGATAAACCTTGATCGTTCAATAGTGCCTTCACAGTTTCTTCAATATATCTGTTCTTCCTTTCTGCTACACCATATTGTTGAGGATTATGAGGAACAATTAACTCCCTCCTAATACTTTCCAATTTGCAAAAGGCAAAAAATTCCTTGGATGTATATTCTCCTCCATTATCTATTCTCAAGGTCTTGATTTTGTTGTTTGTGAGGTTCTCTATCTCTTCTTTGAATTCTTGAAAGTTGCTGAATACTTCATCCTTTGTCTTCAAGAGATATAACCAAGTCTTTATCGAGTAATTATCTATGAATATTACATAGTAAAGAGAACCTCCTAGAGATTTGACTGGCATCATACCGCAAACATCTAAATGTATTAGATCTAGAATTTCCTTAGATCTACTATTGCTGCTTGAGAATGGTTTCTTAACAATCTTACCAAGAGAACATCCTTTGCAAATTCCTTCATGTGTAGACTGTAGTTCTGGTATTCCTTCAACCATCATTTTGAGGAAGGGTAATGCTTAATAGTTGATATGAGCATACCTTCTATGCCAAAGTTCATTGGGATTGAATTCATCATGTACAAGGGCTTCATCATTTTGTTCTAGTAGTATGTATAGTCTTCCTTCACGGGTTCCAATAACTCTAGCATTCTCTATGGTGGAGTCTCTAGGTCAAGATAATACTTTTCCATATACAAAGGCTATTATGTTTCCTTTTTCTTCTAGGAAAGATATGGATACAATATTCTTTTCTAAAAAAGGTACATATAAGACATTTCTCGAATGAACATTGTTACTTGTTTTCAATTTGACGGAGGCTTGGCCAATTCCTTCGATTGGATAAGTGTTTTTGTCTCCAAGTTCTACCTTGTACGATGTCTTGTTTTCATTTATATTGGAGAGTCTGGCTTGGTCTCCTATCATATGCCTGGAAGCTCCACTGTCAATTATCTACATGATATCTTCAAGCATTCCTATGAGTGCTGAGTAATGTAGATGATTTGTCTTTTCATTCATGAATTATGTTGACTGATAACTGGTCAAGATTTGACCCAAAATTTCAACCTTGACGTTTCTACCTTCTGAGAGTTCCAAGAGGTGTGCTAGACTAAGGTGCACTTGAATATATTCTCCTTGAGTAAGGTGTTATACAAGGGTTTTAGGGTTTCTGCAACTGCACCTACTAGTAACCCTAGTGACAGTGCTTTAGTAACTGCGCCTGCTAGAAACCCTAGCGGTAGTTATTCAATGAGATTAGTAACCTTATGGCTTAGCTCCCTTCCAGTGGTTAGACTAAATGAAGGAGGTGTGGGCCCATAACCCGTTAGAATATTGGGTGTGCTCATTTAACCATAGACAATATAATAATATTGTCACCCAACCATAGGCACTAATGCCACCCTCGAGCACCTTGACCTTGATAGAGAGAATAATTTCCGACAAAAAATCAATAGCCAACCAATGCTAATGCACCAATAAAGGATAACCAAAACTGATCAGAGAGTCCAAACCAAAAAAATAAAAAATGCAGATTACAGAACTCCCAGTTGTAGCTGCTCCCAAGACTTGCACACAAACTAGCCTTCTGCAGTGTGCACAAGTGTACTTCTACAGTTCTAAGAATTCTAGCTAAAATGAAGACTGACCTCCTATATTTATACTTCTTCTACCAGACTGCCTGGGATGACTTCTCATTCTGGGTGCTAATTACTTATTATATAATATTTCCTTTAGCTGACTTCTCTTCTAGGGTTATATCCAAATTTTTTCTTGCTTCCAGAATATTCTAATCTTGTCAAAGGTCACAAATGGAGGTTAATACCTCCCGTAACTACCATGATATCAACAAAATCATGAGTGAGATTTCTTAGTTGGGAAATTCCACATGATTGGTATTAGAGCATGTCCAATCCAACCTTGGATTTGGGTTCATCTCTCTTCAATTTTGTTTGATTTGGATTTTTGGAGATCATTTTGCTTCTTGGTTTTATCATTCAAAATCAATATAGTATAGGATATTGTGTTTCTTTAACATTGTTATGTTGCAAATATGTGCTTCACACTTTCATTGGTAGAGTTGTTCAACTCTTTCTTCAGATTTTCAACTTATGCAGGGAACCTTTCCAGCTTCAAGGATATTGTCCAACCATGTTTGTATGTAGGGAAAACCATATGTCCTCCTAGTGGTGAGCATGATAGGATCCATCATGGTATTGGAAAAAATTAGATGAAGAAAACACTCAAGAACCGACACAGATTTGAGCTTCTTTGAAAATGGCCTCTTAGGATTTGATGGATTCTTCAAATTATTCTCATCCCCATACACAAGAATCATATGTGGCATCTAAAACTCAACATGGTTTTTAGATATGTCAAAACCTCCAAGGTTTCTATCATTTCCACTTGCATAACCTCTGGTGTTGGATGGAGAAGAATATAAACACATTGGTAGAAGTGAGTTCTGTATGCCATCTAGTTGAGAGAAAAATGAATAAGAAGGAAACCATGAAATACGAGGACATTGTCAGAGCCATGAACTCCATTAATCCCCCTTCACTCATACAATTGTACTTCTTTCTTTTCTTTCTTATTTTTATTACATATTTGATAAATTGGATGGGTCTGGATAATTATTAACTCATTATGGATTTTTATCAACTCATGCTACCCAAAAAAGTGGCTACTTCTTTCCTCTACCTGTGCGAGTTTATTCAATAAAGTAGTGATTGACTAGGCCTAGTACTTTACCATGAATGGATTTCGATGCTCCTCTTTATTTCGGTTCATTATGTGTATAGGTATACTATTGATTCTTACTACTAGGTCACATAATACTATTCATGATATGAGGTTAGGTATCCAGTAAATTCCCTAGTCACTACAATGACGATAAATGGATAGCTACAACAATTTTACAATAAAAGTGTCCTTTTCACATGGTTTCTACAATTTACTCCTTCAATAGATGCACTCACTTGCACACCTAGATTATCGCCTTCATAATCATAACACAACCAACCATCATATCAGGCCTTTCGAGTTTTTGATGTGGTGAGATAACTCTACAATCTTCTCACCAAAATACATTTGTCCACAATCCAAGAATGGATGCAAGTTATTCTAAAGGTTGATTAGTGTGATAATAATAATTCTTAAAAATTTATGTTGAAATATTTTGAAGATGTAGATGACGATTTCAAATACATGAATAACTATAGAGGAAAAAGGTCATATACGTTCATTATTTTCTTGCTGATGAATTGTAGCCTTGCGTGGAAATATTTTTCTATGTAAAAATCATTCCAGAATCAACTTTGTAATGTGTGCGGTAGTTGATAGAAAAATATAGCTACCTGTTTTATCTTTAATTTTTTTTTTGGTGAAATAATATTGCACTATAAGTCCTCATTGGTAGGTTCATAAAGAATGTAAGATTGACTTGGACACATACGATATCTAGACTATTCTCCTAGATAATTGGTGAGGACCATGATTGGGTACCTATGTATCTCGGGAAAAGGAAATATGTCCATAGGATGGCCAATGGTTTAGTCTTTATAGTTAGGTTTATATTAGGTCCTAAACATGTTCTCGTTCAATTATTAGGATAAACTTGACTCAGTGAAAGATTCCAAGATAATAGTCATGAAATGGGTTTACTAATGGTGGTTTGAGAGCCCATGGTTTTGGTAGCCTATGGTACTGTGCCCATGGATTTGATGCAATGAAGCCTATTTAAAGGCTTGAGATCTCCATTATAACATGCCTCAATTGGCCAGTCTATCCTAGCTTGGTGAAATCCTAATAGGTCTATTAGGTGTTTGTTTTCTTGGTTTTGGGTTTCCAGGATAAACATGGTGTCATGTGCTTGATAATTTTCTTGTGCCTGTTTTTAATATCTCTCTTATTCCTAACAACTGGTATCATATCCAAAGGTCTATTTGGATAATAAACTTGTCGGAAAGGAGGATTCCTATTTTGAGTGGGAGTAATGGCGGAAGAAGGTAAGTTTAGGGTCAATAAGTTTAATGTCCAAAACTACCATCTATGGAAGATGCAAATGGAAGACAATCTACATCAGGAGAATATTTTCTTACCATTGGGTGGAATATAAAAGAAGCCAGACTATAAAGGATGAAGAATGGGAGGTTCTTGATAGAAAGGAATTAAGAACAACATGAATTTGCTTGGAAGTGTTGGTGGATTTCAACATTTCAAAAGAAAAGAAAATGGAATATTCGATGAAGAGGCAAAGAAAAAACAATGGTGATGAGATGAGAATGATATTAGTGGGATTATATTTTGGTCACTAAAATGTTAATCTTGGTGTTGTTGTAAATCATTAAAATTCTTGTTGTAATTGAAAGGGGTGCATGATTGGTTGTACTTGACACCCTAGATATTTTTGGTCCAAGTTGTAAAGCCTAGCCTTAGGCATGTTTTCTTTCCCAGGTTTGTTGTAATCCCTATTATTTAGGCATGCATGTACCACCATAGCACATGGTTTATCCCTCTCATGCATATAGAGGGTGTATGATCAAGTTTTGGAATGTACCACTTGGATAGGTATGAGGGTGGTAGGTGTACTCATATGTTAATTTGATGTTGAATTAGAGAAGTTGAATATTTGATTAAAGGGGTGAATGTATGAAGTAATCTCAAAGTGTGAGAAGGTTGGGACCATATTTTGATTAAGGGGATGTCTAACATGTTCATAACCATGTAGGTGAAAAGAATTCCTAGAGAACTGACGAGTACAACATATCGTACCCATGTATCTTGGTAGATGGATTTATTTTTATATGGTCATCAATACTTAGTTTCCCCAAGTCAAGTATAAAGGGGGGATTGTTAAGATAAACTTGACTTGGTGAAAGAGCCAAATATAATAGACATTAAATAGGTTTACTGATGGTGGTTTGAGAGCCCATGGTTTTGAGAGCCTGTGGATTTGATGTGACAAAGCCTATTTAAAGGGTTTATATATCCATCGTAAGATGCCTCAATTGTCCTGTTTGGCATGGGTTGGTCAGTTTGGCCAAATCCTAATAGATATATTAGGTGTTGATTTTCCTAGTTTTGGGTTTCCAAGATAATCACAGTGTCATGTTCTCGATATTTTTCTTGTGACCATTTTTAATATCTCTTTTATTACTAAAATCATTCTATTTAGTATCATTTTTTGGCTCAAATGTGGTTGGTTCCTAGTTGGTATATTGTTCCATATCACAATCTTACAAGTGAAGTGAAGAGCATCAATATTTTATTCTAAGAACCCATAATTTGTTTTTTATATTTAGAGATGTCCATATTTGGCATCATCCACCAACAATTTGGGATTATTTGTAACACTAACTTGAGTAGCAATTTTTCCCATTTCAATATGTATTCTCACAAGCATGCTTTGGTATCTGTGACTCTGGGAGTTTATATGTATTCTCTTGGAAGTTACTCAGGGAATCAATGTCTCCACGCTGAATTTTTTTAGGAGTATCTTCTACTTCAACAACTTTGTCATTTGGATCACACTTCTTTGTAGAGTGTCACAACTTGTTTGCTAGGATAATTTCAGTTGGTTTTGAATATTCTTTTGATCCTATATGGATTTCGGTTCCATTATGTTGATCTACATCATAGATATATTTTGGTTTCTGTGAATTCAATTGCATGTCTTTGTCTCTCCTATTTCATCATTCATTTACCACTTCCCGCCTCATCGCTTAGCAAGATCGACCTCTACATCATGCTAGTGCAGCATTTACTACAACAATAGTGTTTTTCTTTTCTCCTTAGAGAATTGTAGGCCATTGTTTCTTTGGTTGAGAGGAATTATAGGGATTCTAAATCCTATGATTTCCATAGGTATTATTATCTCCAATTATTATAATTATGATACTATTATTGTGGATTCGTTTACTGAATCCTATGTGGTTTCCTAGTCATAGGAGATAGTTGAGACATTTATGGGAATATTTGAGATGTTTTTTTAAGTTGTCCCTTGTATTGTGATTAGAGCCTAGTTTATTGGATATGGTGATATTTTCTCCCCTTAGTATGTTGATTTGTTTTTTTGACATAAATATTTAAAATCAATCTTTGAGCTTAATAAAAATTTGTTTGAGTTTGTATAATTTCTTGTGTATGAACTTGGCTCGTGAGTGGGATTTCCCACTTCCTTAGGAAATCCTGCATCACTTGTGTGCCGAAGAGTATCATTTATAGAATATGTATGGTTAATATCAACCACATGAATACTTTCTATAGTAGCAATACAATTGAAGGTGTTTAGTACAAACCATAAAAATTGTTACATAGTTGTACCTATGCATTCAATAGTTTAGCAACTAAATGTTTTCATTTCCCACTTATATTCCTCGAGACAATTATTTGTCCCCTACCAAATTGGGAATATATGTTTAAATTGTTGGAATGGATTAAGAATCTCCAATTCTCAAGCATATTCATCAATTCTCTATTTTTTAATTCATGTTTATAAAAAGGGATATTCATTTTTTTATTGAAAATGACAAACAATGGGAAAAAATAAATGTTATTTTGATTTATTAAACTCTCTCTTGATTTAAATACAAAAAATATATTGAAGTTTTTGCATCTATGATTTTAATTTAACTATTTATTCCACAAATATAGGGCTCACTCTATAGGTTCAAAGTTCCTTGTATAGATTATCTATGATTGCTTTATTAATTTTGAGTTAACACTTGCAATTATAGTTATTTATTGTTATAGAATATGGTAGATTAACTTAGTTATTTATCTTTATTATTTAATATTGAATGCACAAGATGCATGATTAAGGGATTGACAATATACAAAATAGTTTTTTTTCATCCAACTTTCATGATTTCTGTATATTAGAATATAAAGAATGGAATATAGTCTTTCATATGAGTGTGTAATTTCTTTGATTTCTATATAAATAGGAATTAAGAAGAGTTTAGAAGTTACTTTTTATTTCCATCATCTAGGAATTGGGCATTGATCCAAATTGGATTTTCATATAATTTTTCATCTATCTTGGTAATTTTTGAGTGTAAAAAATTGGAGAGATTGACTTGTAGAGCCATTTTAGTGGTAGGACCCAATTTGGAAAATTGGGGTATAGAACCTTCCATATCCATTTTGAGGAATTAAATGGAGTTTTTTGGGTTATATTGTTTGGAACTTGTGAACACACCCTTGATGGTGTTATACACTCCAGTACTTTTCCAACGGTGCAAACATCACCTCAATTGGAGCTCGTATGCGAAATTTATGCCTCCCACAAGTTGACCTACCTTCTTGACCACCATGGTACAAGTGGATGCCACATTAGCCCCAATTACCCACACATATGGGGATAGGCACATGTGAATTTTGAATAATATTCTATAAGGTACAAACTTGATCACTAATTGAGGGTTAAGGAAGTAAAAACCCTAACCCTAGATGACTATTGGGCTATGTTAAATATTGAACGATTGGAAGGAGAAGGGGTTCTTGTATTGTACTTCTTCCATGGTTGAGAAGAACATCCAATGCATGTATTTATAGAGAATAAGAGAGGATGTAGGATATATTATAGTATCCATTCAGGCCATAGAGTCATAGGAAACTCCATAGTGAGTTCCCCCTTTCTTTGTACTTGAATTTCATTACTAAAGAAAATAATGTAGAGCTTAGGCCTCACCTTTGACCTAGGTTTTCTCCTGTATTGAGTTTCCTAGGATATATATTTCATTCATTTGTGTGGGAATGGTGTGTTCTTTTTCTCATTTCTTTCATTTTCATATTTCAATTATTTTCATAATTTCAAGCATTAAACTAATAATCAATAATCTGAGATCTAAAAAAGTAATTTGGATAATCCAAGGATTTGAGAATATTACGATTTCTATTGCGAGGATCTGTTCCAATGGAATATCCACGGTAGTTTAAAGATCATATACAAAGATAATCTTTTCATCATGTTGTTATGGAACAACAACCCATCCCCCACTTAAATTTTTTCAATCTTAATGTGGGGATGCACACTTTTGTTTTCATAAGGTATCTTTCCTTGAATCTTCATCTTCATGCTTGGAACTTAAGTTAGGTTTCCCCACCTACTTCACACTTTCCTCCCTTCTTACATTTTCGTCATTGGGCCCTCATCAAACATGCACATAGGCTCACGTTCATATTTTACCAATGATAACACCTCATAACGTCGTCGTAGGAATTTAACAACACACTCTCATCCTTGTGCTCCTATCCATTTTTCCAATGATGAAGAGCTCTCTCTCTCTCTCTCTCTCTCTCTCTCTCTCTCTCTCTCTCTCTCTCTCTCTCTCATAGTCACATCCCAACAAACAAGTGACCCTCTCTCTAGAGTACACCTCAACAATTAACTCCCCCACGGGCCCCTCAATTCAACCACTGTGTAAGTATTTTCTTTTCTAACACGTGGAAAGGTAACAATGGCTAACATCCTTGGCGAATGCATTTCATCATATGGATTTTCTTTGGGTTATTTCCTATACCTCTCCTCCCTGGCAATGACAACATCATCCTTTGCTACCCAACTATCACATTTCTCATCCTGCGGGTTATATGAACTAGTTCATCATCGATCAATCATCTACCATAGATCTCACACCATCTAGTTAATGGGTACCCCCATGGCTACCTCGACATATTGTCGATATTAGTTAATAAAGGATTAACAACCAATAATTATTTAATTGAACGTTAAAAGGAATGTTAGGTCCAAATTAGACCCGGTAATCACACTTAATCAATTAATTAGGTATTTATCGTTGTCAGAGTTTGTTTCTCACCCATATCCACACCTCTTGTCCCCATCGATTGCTGACAAGGACAAATTCATGAACCCCCCCAATTTTTTGAATTCTCCCACACCTTAACGACTATAACCTCCAATCTACTACATGCACATTTACTCTCTGCATACACCCCTGACCGAGTCCAAGCTGTATCACACTTTTCATTGATTGCGTTATGGTTAGGAGGTAATTGATGATTTTGTTTAAAAAAAAGGCACCAAGACTTGTGTTCTTTCTCACTTGATCGTAAAGGGAAAACGAAAGCAATGTCTGCAATTCTATGTTTTATCTACTTGATCGACTACCGATCCCAACCTTTAATAAAGTAGGATACTATTTTTCTAATGATTTTATTTCAAGCCTGAAATGACTCTATTAACTATAGTTTGTTTGTTTGTTCAGGTGACAAGATGTCCAGGATGATCACTAGAAAAGGAAAAACCCAAACCTCTAGAACTCATGTTCTAGTTTCCATTCCAGAGTCATACACCATCTTTGACACCAACAACCAGGACATGACATAACACTACCTTAGTTATGTTGATATCTTGTACATGTTCTAGAATTAAAGATTCCCATCCAATGATCCAGACATTGAGGCATACAAAAATATTCAGAAGAGCATTATTCATATAGAATCCACTCTCCCTGATATATTTCCTTATAACAATGCAACCAAATGGTGTTTTGTGTATCTACAATAGGGTACAGGGTTTTTACTCAACGATTTAGGTCTCCTGATCGCTTCGCTCAATGTGGATGACATTGGGGCAATGAATCAACCCATAGAACTTACAGTGGCCCTGGACAAGTCTTTTCTCGAACAATTCAGATTCGACCTTGAAGACTTTGAGACCCTGATGGAAGAATGGTTATATGATGAAGAATGGTCGGAGAAAAAAGGTGAAAGATACATTCCATCACGATATATCAAAATCCCCTAGAGGGTGCTAAATACCATGATCTACAGGTTCTATGGTGAGGAGAGTAGCACCCATTTTAGGATGGAATGGTTCCCTATGGCTTACAGGATAGTGCATAATGGCCAATAATTCAATTGGGCAACCATTCTCTCGTTCAACATCGCACATCATAGCCAAGATCCCAAGGGCATGAAAAATCTTGGTTTCTACACGTCGACCTATCTTATAGATGTTGTGTGTGCAACGAACTCGTTCCCAACATTTAATTGGGCCTGGACTCTAGACAAGGGCACAATTTATTTCTGTTGTTCTCAACTGTGGGAGGTCAATTGCAAGAGGTTTTTCTATGACATATGTGATTACTTCCTTGCCCCCATAAATAAGGCCATCTTCAGCCTCTTCCCACATAGGATCTCTCTCGAGGCTCTCAAAGGCTTGAAGGACATGGGGGATTGGTATGTGAAAATGTACTACACTTACATTTGGATAAATGGGGCCAAAATTGTGCCACATGTACTACCCAAGTATGTGCCTAATAAGTTATTGGACATGGAGATTGCATACCAGACTATTGAAAAGGGGGGCATTGCCTACCTTTCAGAAAAGAAAAAATAATACTGACCAATTTTCACCATCCATATTGGGTCATACTTTCTAGTGAACAAGAAACAAGATGAAAAGGAAGTTGAAGCACTCAAGGAGTTGCGCCTCTATATTGGGGAACCCAAATCACACGACCCTCAGAATGTGGTTTATGAGCACATGAAGGCCATCATAATAGCACCACAAACCATGCATGAGTCCCAATTCTTAGAGGATTTTTTCCAGGGTGCGCTAAGTTTCAAGGAAGCATTAGAAGGCTCACCACTGACGTATCCCAACAAAAATTGAGAAAGGATGAAGACTAATATAGAACACTAAGGATGGAATAGTTCTGAGCTATCCTCCACTAGGATAATGGAAATATAATAAAATAAGAACAAAGGAGAAGAGATAAATCAACTGAGGCAGTGAGAAAATATGGAGAATCGAAAGAACGATACCAACTATTGAAGAAGAAAGAGGTAGAAGAGAAGCAGTCTACACTGGAGAAAAGGAAAAGTAAATATTCCCACTCTCAGAAAGCTAGTATAAGAAAACAAGAAACAACAAACACAGGGAAACCACCATCGGACACACCATAAGAAGCCTATGAAAGGAATAAAAAGGATAAGGATGATAATACAAAGGTCCGAGACACTAGTTTAGAAGGTGTTGATGCTATCATCGATTTATATTCTAAGAACAACATGGTCGATACCCAAATAAAATAATGCACACCCCTTGGCTTCGATTCCAAGAAGCTTATAGCTCACCTCATAAGGGATTGATATTGAAGGAGCAGTGGTCATAGTTGGTGATTATTACTATAGCCACAAGACCCGATCCATAGAGAAGAGGATGCCCAAAATAAAAATGGGAAAAGTAGAAGTAGGCCAAGATGTGCCCGAGAGGAGTATCAAATGGAATGCTAGGCCTGATGTAAAGGATAATGCTCTACAAGAAGCCTCATCACTCAGTGGTTTTTCCAGGGTAAACATTATATCAGTCCATGAGGTCATCATAGTGCTAGACACCGTAAAATATAGGATTGAAGAGATGGAAATGACCCTAGAGAATATCAAAGAATCTATGGCCAGTGAGAAAACAAAAGAAATCCAACAAGTGAAGTAGGCCTATGAGGAGGAGTTAAAAGGGCGACTACATGCACATGAGGAATTTTTGCAGGTTAAATTCACTAAGTCAATGTCGTTGGTCCTGAAGTCCCATGCTAGAGACATGCAATATCTTGAAACCTCGCAAAATCTGGAAGTGACTAAGCTTAAATAACAATTGGATGAATTGAGGTCTTTCAACGAAAAGGGTCGAGCTAAAATCCAAAGGGTACAAATGGATAATGAACTCTTAATAAATACTATAGAAGAACACCAAAATTAGACAATGAATCTCGAGGTTGTGAAGAAAAAAACCCAAGAGAAGAATGAAGATCTTTAGAGAACACAAAAAAGGTCGTTCAATGCACTCGACATAATTCTATTGACTAGATATGAACATATGAAGTTCAACTCACAGGTGAAAGATACTCATGAAAAACATCAAAGGGCCTTGGAATATTACAACAAAATCAAAGAATGGCAAGATTCACTATAAATAATTTCGTCTCCAAAAACCCTTCCAACGTATTTTGACGAGCAAAGAATCTGAGATTGCCGACTGTTGGAGATAGGTACGGTAACGATCATCGAGGTGCTAAAGACATAGGAACAAGTCATTGTATCCAACACTGAGGTATGGATATCAAAAAATTATCTTCTCTCACTATTCAGAATGGATCCCTTGAGGGACATTGACAAATATTCATCAACCCAGACAATCATCGAGGAAGTGGACACCAAGAGGAACCTCACTCAGTGAGGAATCGAAGAAATCAACAAAATTAACTTGAAGGTTATCAAAAAAAGATTTATCCAACCCTAAAAAATATCACCCTTATAAAATATGTCATGCAATGTGTTGAGCAGAGCTTCAAGATGAACATTATCATTCCCATGTACAAGAGTGAGGATGATATGGAGAGGACACAATTACTTTGAGTAGATTCCATACTCGAATACTTCAAGACATGGAAGGCAGTCATGGAAGTGAAAGTGAAACTGTTAGGGCTCCCTTGAAGAATTGCTTTTGTAACTGAAATTTTGTAGAGTAAATCACATCATTGTACTCATGTCCATGTCCCAATCAGGAGAGGGAAGCTTGAGCACCACTTCAGTATCCCAACCATTATCAATATGGGGAATGTAGTGTAGTCCCATAGTACCTATATAAAGGGTATGATTGTAAAAGAAAAATTTCTTTTGATTCTTTTGAGAAGGCACTAGTATTTTTACTGTTATTTGAATAAAGGACAAAAGACAATTTGGGAGACAATGGCTTATATGTGTATGACTATGACTATTCATATTTATGCATATATATTTTTTTGAATTATGAATGTTAATCTTTGAATTATTTCCTGGTTAATATTCTATAACTTATAATTGTTATTGTTTTCCTTCACAAATACAATGACTCAGTGACTTAATTTGTTAAATCAATTTATATTGGCTGCAAACAGTTGCTTGGTAAAAATTCTATATTTCTTGTCACATGATCTCATTCTATGCAAGTAATATTATCTCTCATTGTATTCATCTTATGGTTTTATCATGATCAGGATATGTTAGTTTATAATTATTTAGAAACTACATCTTAGCTTAATTTTAGTTATTTGGAATTTTTTGCATTTTTAATTCATCTAAGAACCTTCGGTTCTCAGATTCATATTTAGTTACTATTTTAGTTAGATTGGTAACTAGGAAAAAATATGGTCAAAATCACTACCCCAAATGGTTGTTATCTGATGTAGTCATTGTACCAGGGATCCATCATTCCATGCCAAGACACCTTGAGAAGTTCATACCTAAGTTTGACCCTAAAAAAAAGGATTCAGCTGAAAATCATGTAAAGAAATTCCTGCTGGCAATTAGGTTACTGAGAATTCGACATGAAGATGTTGTCTTCCATTTTTTCCCCATTAATTTCAAAGAGAGAGATTCAACATGATATTTCTCTCTATAAGAATCCTCCATTCCAAATTGGAGAACCTTTGAAACCATTTTCCTCAGGAAGTTTGGGAAAACAAAACACCGACCACCCAGGTTCTAGAACTCTCGAGAGTCAAGATGGATTCAAAATAATTGGTTACCGATTACAATCAACATTTCCTTACTCTATTAAAATTAATCCCACATTCCTAAAATCCCACTGAAGACATAACTATTGAATTCTACACCTCTGGTTTTCCTATGTCCATGGCCATGTATGTAAAAAACTCTGAGAAAGGAACTCTAGAAGAAGCTTTCCAAGAGGCCCTTAAGATTGAGAAAAATATGATGAGTTTAAAAGACATTTCTAGCTCAGAACCCTCTAAAGATAAAGGTAAAGGTAAGTTTTTTGCGTCTAAGCCTAGTGAAGATAAGAAACCTTCCAATTCAATGGATATGGAATCTCTTCATAGGATTATTAAGAAGTTATCCAACAACCTAATATACCTGAAAAAAGGTGGTGGAGAGGGATCCTCTATCCAGAAAAAATTCTTTAGGTTCCCCCCAGAGAAAGATAAGAACATGCCACCAACCAACAAAACCACCCCTTTTGAGACGAAAGACATTAAGATGGAGGATATTTTCCAAGCCCTCCAAACTTGGTTAATAGAGAATATGATTGAAGCTAATGATGAGGAAGAAGAAATTAAAGAACAACAAGAACAACCTCAAGAATCTAACGAGCCTATAGAACAACAATTAAAATCGTTTTGGGATATTGCTTATGGTGAGGATGAAGAAGAAGATGAAGAAGTACACATCTCAAAAAACATTGTTACCATTAGGAGTGTTAGGAATAAGGTTTACAATGACACCCCTAGTACCACTAATTCTACTTCTCCCACCATCTCCACTCCCAAACAACCATATTCTTCGACCAATACTACTCCTACTTCCTCCAAGACCACACCTTCCAACCCGAAAACAATAGATCAAGCACCAAAACCAAATATTTCATCCACACCCTTGGCCGGGTTGGAATACGACTTCATAGAAGATTTGAAGAAGACAAAAGATAACATTTCTTTGTTTGAACTTATGAAGATTCCACAAATTCAAGAGAATTTTATCAAAACTATGCATGGAAAAACTTCCTCTGGCACAAAGAAAGTAAACATTGGAACCAAGAAAGGAACCACCAAGGTAAATTTTGCTAACAATAACACTCCATCTAAAAGTTAGGTTGCGACTAATGCGTCCTTAACTGGTCAAAGATATAGATCTACCACCCCTCGTTTCCTCATTACTTTTGAAATATTTAATAGAAATGTCCATAATTGCATGGTGCACTCGAGAGATTCATCTAATATCATGCCCCTAAAGGTCTGTGAGAAGCTTAATGTCAAACCTGAACCATCTGATATTCAGATTATTCAGTTAGATAGAACCAATGTTAAAGTTATTGGAGAATTTAAAAAAGTCTCGATCATGATTTCTACTAATCCAAAAGTTCATCAAACTATATATATAATAGTAGTAGACATACCAGACAACTATGGCATGCTATTAAGTTGAGATTGACCAGCTATGTTAAATGGCTACTTTGCTACTGACTGGTCCCACTTATGGCTCCCTTATAATGGTAAAATGAATCAGATCAGGATTGACAGGGAAAGGTATATGAAACATGTCGTTATTGACTTGAATGACCTAAATGAACTGAAAATGTTTAACAATTCAATTTTGGGTAATTATTCATATGAGACATTTTTTGGGAATTTCACAGCTGGACCATCATCTCTTGCAGAATATAACACACAATCCGAAATACTTCATTGTGCCCGGAGTGTTGATCCCAACTGTAATATAACTAATCAAACTAATAGTTCCTCTGTTGTACAACCTAACATAGTTTCTAGAGATAGATTAGAAAAACGCACTAATTCTATTAATCCCATAATTTTTTTTTTCCAAAAATTCAAAAACACCAATTGAAATAAAAGAAGGAGATCCTAACATGTGGACATTATTTTTCTATGGATCCAAGTATTTATAAGGTCCAGGTGTAGGTTGCATATTAAAAGACTTGAAAGGTAATAAAATGTTAATTGCATGCATAATATAGTTTCTTTGCACCAACAATACTTCCAAATACGAAGCCCTAGTACAGGGAATAAGGAAGGAAACAAACTTGAAAGAAGAAAAATCAAGGTATTTGGTGATTCCAAAATCATCGTAAGACAAGTACGAAACACCATTCATTGTCTTTCAAGTCACTTAAAAAATTATTAGTCTAATGTTTGGGAACTAATTAAATCTTTTTTCACATTTAATATTAGTGTTGTTCCTCGATCACTGAATTATGACACTGATTTGGTAGCTAACATAGTGTCTATATTAATACCCTCAGACGAATTGATGCCTGACACTTTTTTTGTTGAAATTTTATAGATTCCATGAATTCCTAACAATATCGTGAATTGGAGGGTCTTTGATGATGACCATCAACTCATAAATTTCCTACACCTCAAAGATACCTTCAAGGATTCTATGATACATGAAGGTCAACATGACCCGCTGATGAATACATATAACACCTATTCTGCTAAAGGAAAAAACATAACAGGCCCGACCAACAATATCCCCAGGAGTGTGGTCAGACTAGAAAATATCTACAACCTTCAAGATAAATTCAAAAAGGTCACCAACTTCAAGACTAATAGCTCATACATACAATTTGAAGTAGTAAATTTGGGGTCATATATCACACCTAAGAACGTTAACCTTGGAAAAAATTGTTCTCCTAAAGAAAGGCATTTATACATCAAGTTATTCAAAGATTATAAAGACATCTTCACTTGGATGTATGAGGATTTCAAGACATATGATACAAATATTATACAACATGTCATTCCCATGAAACCTCAAACCATTCCATTCCAAAAAAAGTTGAGGAAGATGCACCCCAACCTTGAACCTCAAGTCAAAGCAGAGTTGAATAAATTGTTAGCTTCTAAAATCATTTTTCTAGTAAGACATACGTAGTGGATCTCAAACTTAGTACCAATAAGGAAGAAGAATGGGGATATCGGGATTTGTGTTAATTTTAGAAATGTAAACAAATACTTAGAGAAAGATAACTACCCTGTACCTCCCATGGAACAAATTCTATAGTGTGTTTCTAGATCAGAAACACTCTCCCTACTAGACAGATTCTCAGGATATAACTAGGTCTTAGTTGCTAGTGAAGTTCAACTAAATACAAAATTCAAAACCAAATGTGGAACATATGCCTATAGGAATATTCATTTCGGTCTGATCAATGCTGGAGAAAATGAGCCATGGGAATTTCCTTTAGGGGTTTTCTGGGAGAATGTGTGGTATTATACCTAGATGACATAACCATATTCTCAAAAAATAGAGAGGACTACATCTCTCATTTGAAGAAAGTATTCGACAAATACAAGAGATACGACATGTCTACGAACCCCAAAAAATCCTTTTTTGTTGTTGATGAAGGAAAATTATTTGGTTTCATCATTTCCAAGCAAGGTATGCAGATTGAACCTAAGAGAACCGAAGCAATCGCTAAGATATCTCCCCCTCACAATAAGAAATCCATGCAGTCATTCCTCGAGAGGATAAATTTCGTAAGATGATTCATCCCCAGCTTCGCCAAAATGGTAAAACCCATACACGAAATGATAAAAAAGAGTGTTGAATTAAAATGGGGGCCTAAAGAAAAGGAGGCTTTTGACAAAATCAAAGCAGATATCGCACAAGCACCTGCAATGTTGAGCCTGGATTTTGATTGATATTTCATCCTCTACACCTTCTCCTCTGATATTGCATTTGCAGCTGTCTTAACATAGAAGATTTAGTAAGGAGACGAATTTCCTGTGGCTTTTATGAGCTTGGTTCTACAAGGAGATGAGATAAACTATCTCGAAGTTGATAAACAAGCTTATTCCATATTCAAAGCTATCAAGCACTTTAAACCATTCTTACTTAAATCTAAAACCAAGGTCATTGTTCCCTACTCTGCCATCAGAAATATCCTAGTACAGAGAAACTTAGCAGAAAGAGAGCCAATTGGATTACGACCCTACAAGAATATGACCTAGATATCAAAACTACAAAAATCATTAAAGGGAAAGGGCTATGCAAATTGGTTGTGTATTCTTCCTACATTGGGTCGTAGGAAGATGCTTTGTATCAAGATCCTGAGCTATTTGAAAAAGAAGTCTATTACATCCCAGTCAGTTAAGAACCTTGGTTCTATGAAATGAAATACTACTTGACTCATGGATCAACCCCACATTATCTGGATCTAAAAAATAAAAAGGTCCTTAGGCTCAAATCTTCCTAATATCAACTTAACCAGGGAATTCTATCCAGAAAAAATCTATGATGGCGTATTCATAAGATTTTTGGAAAAGAGAGATGCTAAGAAATTCCTATTTGAACTCCATGATGGACCAACTGGAGGACACTAAAGTGGAGATACTAATGTACAAAAAATCCTTAGATATGGATACTACTGGCCTTCCTTATTCAAATATTCTCACATGTATTCAAGGAAATTCCAACAATGTCAAAAGTTGACAGGAAGAGAGAAGAAATACACATTTCCCCTACAATCAGTGATTGCCAAATTTCCATTTCAACAATGGGGGATAGATGTAATTTGGGAAATCAATCCCAATTCCTCCTAGCTGCAAAAATACATCTTGACTACCACTTACTACTTTACTTGATGGAGTGAGGAAATCCCCTTGAATACTATCAATGAAATCCAAGTGATTTTGTTCCTTCAATCTCATAACATCAAGAGGTTTGGAGTTCTTGAATCATTAGTCTTTGATAATGCAAAATATTTTTCCTCTCTAAAATTTACTGAATTTTCCCTTGAAATAAATATTAAAGTTAAATATTCAAAAAATTATTACCCACAAGGGAATGGCTTGGCATAATCCACTAACAAAAACATCATCAACATCCTCAAGAATATGGTTAATGATCATCCAAGAAACTGACACCTTTCTCTGTCGAATGCCCTCTGGGATGATAGAGTAACCCCCAGGTCATCCATCAATAACTCCCCTTTTTTCATAGTCTATGGATAGGATTCCACGATACCTACTCACACCTTCCTACCAGCCTTTCAATTGTACCAATACATCCATGATGAGGCTTTCCCATTGATGCAGGAGAGGTTAAATATTATATTAAAATTAGAAGAAGAAAAGGAGAAAGCTAAAATGAAATTAACTCACCATCAAGAAGTAATCAAAAAATGGTTTGAAAAATTGTATATAGGTAATAAATGTTTTCATGAAGGGGACCTTGTAATCAAGTGGGATAAATTAAATGAACTAAAAGGAAAACACACCAAGTTTCAGAAGCTATGGTTGGGACCTTTTCTGATCCACTAGAAAATAGGTCTTGGGACCTTCATACTTAAGACATTACAGGGAGAGGAGGAGGATCTCCCTGTCAATGGCCAAATCCTCAAAAAATACTTCTCCTAATCACCCATGGTGATTTTAGTCTTGTGCATAGTAGGAGTTCCTTTATTTTTCCTTTCCTAGCCCTTGTGTTTTTCAAACTAATCATATTTTATCTTTCTTAGTATGATTTTCCCCAGATATTTTTCTTTAGTGTTCCTTTTTCTTTTAGCTTTGTTAATTCATAGTCATTAGCGGTTCACCACTCCATACCATTCATTTCCCCCATAATCATATCCCTAAATGGTTCATCCCATGTAACTACTTTGCTCTTTGGGCACCTCTCACTTAGTAGTAATCAAAAGACCCACAACTCCACGCTTTTACATGAGAGATGAAGACACATGAAGAGGAGTTGGTTCACTTAGGCCAAGAGAAAGCCTTAGACCTAAAAATTCCATACCTTCCGATAGCTCATATTAGTCATATTTACCATGTGTTACCACTCTCAAGACATGCCTACATTTCATGCAAGTTCTCCAAATTGCTCTGAAAATTGATATCTTTTGCATACATCCAATGGAATTGCCCATTTTTTCCCTTAATTCCACTCTAACAGCATCTCATGTGAAGAACACACAATAATGAATCACCGATTGAGATCTGCATCTCAAAGTAACTCTCGTATCACCCTTCTTCCTACTCACCTTCACACATGTTACAAAAGCAATACATAAATGATAAATGTAAAAAAAAAATGAAGGAAGAGAAATACGAATGCCAAGAATTTGAAAGAACATTTAGAGTGTGGGAAGTATAAGAAAAATCATTGGGGCTATGGACATTCACTGGCAGTGGGGCTATGCTTGTAAAATACTAAGGCACCTTTTCCGGGGCTATGTACACTCGCTGGTAGCAAAGCAATGTTGGGAAATATAGATGAGAAACAAACGACAATCCATATCAGTCGGTAAACAATTCTCTATTTTGTAC
>ML779280.1:205864-225949 GCA_009831015.1 Picea engelmannii | reverse complement strand
AACAACAAAATTGATGAGGTCTCAATAATTTTCATGCTAGCTTAGAGATAACTAGTTCTTTCCAGTATGTCGCCATTTGTTGTGATGGAACAAAAACCCATCCCCCACTTAAATTTTTTAAATCTTAATGTGGGGATGCACACCTTTTTTTTCCATAAGTTATATTTCCTTGAATATTCATGTTCATTCTTGGAACTTAAGTTAGGTTTCCCCAGCTACTTTTCACTTTCCTCCTTACCTTTTTGTCATCGGTCCCTCATTAAACATGCACACATGCTCACCTTCATATTTCTCCAATGACGAAAACTCATAACCTCATCGTCAGAAGTTAAAAGCGTGTTCTCATCCTTGTGCTCCTATCCATTTTTACACCAACGACGATCCCTCTCTCTCTCCTAGTCACAACCCAAATAACATGTGATCGTCTCTCTAGAGTACACCTCAACAATTACCTCACCTGTGGGCCCCTTAATTCAACCAATGCGTAAGTCTTTTCTTTTCTAACACATGGCAAGGTAACAATGGATAATATCCTTGGCGAATACATTTCGTTGTATGACTTTTATTTGGGCTCTTTCCTATACCTCACCTCCCCGCCGATGATGACATCATCCTTTGCTATCCAGTTGTCACGTTTCTCATCCTGTGGGTCATATGAACCAGGTTGTCACCGATAACTCCTCTACTATAGATCTCATGTTGTCTAGTTAATGGGTGCCCCCGATCATATTTATCCAATGACGATGAATCATAATGTCATTGTCAGAAGTCAACAACGTGCTCTCATCCTCGTGCTCCTATCCATTTTTCCACCAACGACAATCCCTCTCTCTCTCCTAGTCACAACCGAACTAATGCGTGACCCTCTCTCTAGAGTACACCTCAACAATTACCTCCCCCATGGGCCCTTCAATTCAACCAATGCGTAAGTATTTTCTTTTCTAACACATGGCAAGGTAAAAATGGATAATATCATTGGAGAATATGTTTTGTCGTCAGACTTTTATTTGGGCTCTTTCCTATACCTCCCCTCCCCTCCAATGATGACATCGTCCTTTTCTATCCATTTGTCACGTTTATCATCCTGTGGGTCATATGAACCAGGTTGTTGCCGATCACTCCTCCACTATAGATTTCATGTTTTCTAGTTAATGGGTGACCCCATGGCTACCTTGACGTCTTATCGGCATTAGTTAATAAAGGATTAACGCCCAACAATCATTTAATTAAACATTAAAAGTAATGTTAGGTATAAATTATACCTGGTAATCATGCTTAATCATTTAATTAGGTATTTATCATCATTAGAGTTTATTTATCACCCATATCCACACCTCTCGTCCCCATTGACTGTCAACGATGTCAGCTTCATCGCTCCCCCCAATTTTTTGAATTCTCCTGCACCTTAACAACTATAACTGCCAATTTCCTACAAGCGTATTTACTCTATGCATACTCCCCTGACTAAGTCCAAGTTGTATCACACTTTTCATTGATTGCATTATGGTTAGGAGGGAATTGATGAAATTTGTTTTAAAAAAAATAACAAGACTCGTGTTCTTTCTCACTTGCTCATAAAGGGAAAATGAAAGCTGCATCTACAATTCGGTGTTTTATCTGCTTTATCGACTACTGCTCTTGGCATTTAAGCAAGTAGGATACTATTTTTCTAATTCTATTATTTCAAGCCTAAAATGACTCTATTAACTATAGGTTGTTTGTTTATGCAGGTGATGATATTTCCATGATGATCACTAGAAAAGGAAAATCCCAGACCTCTGGAAGTCCTGTTCCAGTTTCCATTCCAGAGTCATACACCATCTCTGACACCAACAACCATGATGGGATAGAACACTACCTCACTTACACCGAGATCCTAGACATGTTCGAGAATGAAATATTCCCATCCGATGATCGAGACATCGAGGCATACATAATATTCAGAAGAGTGAGATTCATACAGTAGTTGCTCGCTCTAAGATTTTTCCTTACAACGATTCTTCCAAATGGTGTTTTGCGTATCTGCAAAAGGATACAGGGTTAATACTCAATGTTTCAGGTCTCCCAATCTCCTCACTCAAAGAATATTACATCAGATAAAGTATCTACCCATAGAACCTACAATGTCCATGAACAAGTCTTTTCTCGAATAATTCAGAGTCAACCATGAATACATAGAAACCCTCATGGAAGATTGGTTCTATGATAAAAATGAATGGCGAAAAAGGTGAAATATATGTTCTAGCACAATATCAAAAATCCCCTACAGGGTTCTAAATACCATGATATGTAGTCTCTAGGGTGAGGAGAGTAGCACCCATTTCAGGATGGAATGGTTCCCTATGGATTAAAGGATAACCCAAAATGGCCAAGTGTTTAATTGGGAAACCATTCTCTCGTTCAACATCGCACAATGCAGATATAATCCAAAGGGAATGACAAATCCTAGTTTCTACATGTCAGCCTATCTTATAGACATTGTGTGTGTAATAAACTCATTTTGAACATTTAACTGGGCCTAGACTCCAGACAAGGGCCCAATTAATTTATACTATTCTCAACTATGGGAGGTCTATTGCAAGAGGAGTATCAAATGGAAATTTGGGCCCGAGAGGAGTATCAAATGGAAATTTGGGCCCGATGTAAAGGATAAAACTCTACAAACAGCCTCAACACTTAGTGCTTTTGTCAGGGTAAACATTATATTGGTCCATGAGGTCGCCATAGCACTAGATGCCTCAAAATCCAGGAATGCAAAGATGGAAATGACCTTAGCGACTATCAAAGAATCTATGACCAGTGAGAAAACAAAACAAATCCAACAGGCGAAGCAGGCCTATGACACTACAAGGAAAAAACCCTTTATCAGAGGTTTTTGTGGACACCCCTATTCAAATAGCCCAAAAATCTATTTACAGTAGAGGATACTAGTGGAGGAGAGCGAGCATATGTTTTAGTGGATGTTTTTTTACAGTGAATTTATAAATATATAACACACTGGTGAATTTTATAGAACTAACAAACCAGTGACCACAAAACTAATGCACTGTAGTAGGGTTATTTCAAACAAAAAAAATACTCTGATGTGCTACAAAAATAATGATGCACCAGGGCGCATAGTTTCTCTAAAACATTGTGCACCATGGTTGTGTTAAAATTTGTTTTTGTATAATATGGTGCAATACTTAAAAAATTGCACTGATGCAGATGGTTTCTCCCAAACAATGGTGCATCATGGTAAGGATTTAAAAAAAAACTCTGGTGCGCTACATAAATAATGACGCACCGATGCGGATAATTATTTAGCGCACTGTAAAAGGGTTAAATTAAAAAAATTACTGGCCATATTCTTAATCATGTAGAGACGTAAGATGAGATAACAAAAACAATAGTAGGAGCAGAGGGTTGACCTATACAATGTTGTATGATATTGGGAGGCGAGGGAGAGGGAGAGCGATTTGTTTCTTGGGTGTTTATATGAATTTTTCTGTCTGCATTTCAACTGTAAAGACTTGAGTCTAAAGTATAGACATTTCAACTGTAAAGACTTGAGTCTAAAGTATGGGTAGTCTCTCAAAATTCTAATCTATAATCATCTGAAGCATGTTGTAGACTCAAGTATTTGGTGAACTCCCAACTTACAGGTTGTCTACCAAAATTATAATCTATATTAGTTGCTAATTCACAATTGTGTGTGATTATGATGACAATTTCAGTTCTTATTACCACGATGTCCACGATGGGAATCTTTCTCCATGGGTACCTTCTACCGTCTAGATCGCCCTTCCCATATCACCATCATGATCATCAATGATTATAACCTTGTGTGATCTCGTTGTCAATGATCATAACCAACTTGCATGATCGTCAATGATCATAACCTGTGTGATCTCGTCGTCAATGATCATAACTTCATGATCTCATTCTCAATGATAATAAACTGCGTGATCTTTCCATCAATTATCATAACCTGCATGATCTCGCTGTCAATGATCATAACCTGCGTGATCTCGCCATCAATGATCATAAAATTAATCTCACCATCAATGATCATAACAGTCTCTCAAAATCCTAAACTATAATCATTTCAAGTTTATAATATATTTGGGAGTTGACCAAATCCTTGAGTCTACAACATGCTTAGTGTAGCAAAATTCTAATCCATATTACTGGCAAATAAATTTTTTGATAACTTTTAAAGCATAACGATGCTTATATTTAAAAGAAAACGCATCGGTGCATTTATAACACTCAAATGCACCTGGGCGTTACATTAATAACCATACCATGACATGATTAAATAAAAACAATATGCACCATCATAGGATTATTTCAAAAAATATACTTCAGTGAACTGTGTGGTATACTGACGCACAAGTCAACACACGTGCTCTAAACAGACGCACCATGATAGGGTAATTTATTTTTTAATCCGGTGCGTGTTTTAAAACCGAATGCACTGGTGACTATAATAATAGAGCACACAGTGACATGGTAAAATAAAAATAGTTACGCACCATTATAGGATTATTTCAAAAAATATACGTCGGTGTGCTCCATAGTATACTGACGCACCATTGATCCAAATGGAGCACCATGTTAGGGTTAATGTTTTAACAAATAACCGATGCCCCATGTAAAATCGGACGCACTAGTGTGTTAGATAATCGACCACACCATGACAGGGTTATATAAAACAATTACTCACCATTGTAGGAATTGTTTCAAAAAATATATACGTCGATGTGCTCCATAGTAATCTGACACACCGATGTGCACCTATTCTCTAAAAGGGTGCACCGTGTTTGGGTTATTTGTAAAAAAATATTATTTGGTGTACTACATAAACATTTTAGCATTGATGCATTTAGTCATCGAGCACACCAGAATAGGGTTTAATAAAAAAAAAATTACGAACCGTAAAATTTGTTTTTACCATTTTTAGTGTTGTCGAGCTTAAAATCACTGGTGCAAATTTTTTCTCTCTGAAGCACCCTACCGTCAGTGCTTCCCTTCCTTGCCTTCCTTCCATATGTTTCTTTGTTCATGGCTTTCAAATTTTTCCAAACAGTGGGAATTTTTCTTTTTTGACTACGTGGCAACCATGCCTCCCCGATGAAAAAATATCCAGGTAATATGTTTTTTTCTTTATAGCTTAAGTTTTCGGTGGATTAAAATTTAAAATTGAGTTAATTTTTCACAGTTTTAATTTTTTTTTTTCTGCACAGTGCATTCAAGATGTTCATCTCACACCGTAGGCGGTGAACCTTGTAAATTAATAGGGCACATCGCAACATAATGTTAAATTACTCGACGGTGTATAGGTAAATAGGAATGCATCGGTGCGTCAGTTTATCGAAGCACCATATAAAATTATATAGTTATTCGGCAGTGTGTTGAGGTAAATCTAACACACCAGTCCTTTATGGAACGTGATGCACCATGCAAATCAAATATATTATTTTGTGTGGTGCATTAGTATGCATGCACATCAGTGCATTCATGTTTACAAATGCACTGCCATAAAAAATGGAATTTTTTCGTGGTGCTCTCTGTAAATTTTCGGGGTGCACTGCTAGTGGTGCGAGTTGAACGGCTTGAACACACAACCAAAAATAATTAGATAAAAAATTGCAAATTTTCGTACTCGTTAATTTTAAAAAATTGGCAGGGCGGGGCGTCTTCATTCCTTAAATGCACCGGTGCATATAGGGAATGTATATGCCCCACCTTAACTAATTTTTAAAAATTGTCTTACGGTGTGTTAGGATTTTAATTTGTTTTTATTTGAAGCGATGTGTAGGATAACCGTAAGGCACCAGTGCATGGGTTTACATGAATGCCTCAATGCGATAAGGTTATACAATGCATCGCATAACATAAAATATTTTTTTTATACGGTGTGTTAGTTTACACTGGCGCACTGTGGTCTATGCTCACAAGTTATGTACACACAACGATAGGTGCTTGACTTGTTTTAGGGTGCATCGGTTATGAAATTTACTTATTTTTAGAAGGAATTTATTTTTCCATATTTATAAATAAATTTCTCATTTAGTAGATTAATTTTATGTTTTATGTATGAGTGAGGATGATCTATTTCTTATGTTAATCATGTAGAGATATGAGCAGAGAGAAAAACAACAACAACATGAGTAGAGGGTGGAACTGTACAATGTTGTATGGGAATGGGAGTCGAGGTAGAGGGAGAGGGAGAGGGATTTGTACCCTCTCCCTATTACTGTAGTGACTTGTGTTCTCTTGAGGAATGTATGCCTCCTTAAGTACTATGAAGAGGCTACATCCCTAAAGGGGAACTCTGGATTTTTGGTGCATTTGATCCTTTGTTGGGATGTCCATCAACAATATTTTTGTGTGGGTCCTGATTAGTTGTACCATCCCACTGAGGAGGATATTTATTTTATCACTGGATCACATGTTCATCAAAGTACCATGCTCTTACATGGGTTTGGATTGGCGAGGATGTTTGAAAATAATCTTCACAGTAGATGAGCCACCAAATGATAGAGGTAATATTAGTGTTCTGTTTAAATTAATCTAGTTTCATTTTATTGTCTTACTTAATTAGAATAAAATAAATTCTAACACGTTCTTTAACTTGTTTTATTAAATTGTTTAATGAAACTGTGTAATTATTGTTGTGTACTATATATTTTGTAGATATTGGTACTCTCATTGGGGATGTTCCTCATCCCCCAGTAGATGATGATGAGGATATGATTCCTGAGGCCGCGGCGGGTCAGGGTCCTCAGGTGAAGATACCCAATGGCATGCATCGTAGGCCAGATACTAGAGTCAGGTTGGAGTTGGGCGATAAACTTTGTGCACTTTTGACTGAGCTGGGAGTCCACCCTGTGCTGATGTGAGACATTAGGGAAGATACTATGATCTTGGAGCTTTGGAGGGAGATGCTGCATGATATGATGCCTCTTATGCATCATATCATTGGAGCTACCAAGCTACTAGCAACATTGAGGGCTCTCGATGATAGGCACAATTACCCTTAGAGTATGGCTCATTCTTCTAGTACCCCATTGATTAACGAGGGTGGCCATGATGCTTCTCCACATCCTCCTCCTCCTCTTTGACCTCACCTAGATCATGAACAAGTAACACATATTCCTCCTCCTCCTATTTCACCTCACCTAGATGATAAGGAAAGACCTATTCCTCATCATCCTCTTTCACCTCACCTAGATGAGCATGCAAGACCTATTCCTCATCCTCCTCTTTCACCTCACCTAGATGAGTAGGCATCGAGACATGTTCCTCCACCGCTTATTTCTAGTCAGAGAGTCAACCAACCACTTCCTCCTGACCATCCATTATCTTCTACTACAGACCAAGCCTCCACTATTGTTGTAGATATGCCTATTATCCCATTGGATGGACCAGATATGTTATAGCAGTTATTTGACTTGTTCATTTCATGTTTATGTTGATGTTTATATTGTTAGGTCATGTTATATATGTTTGTTAAATGTTCTTGATAGATGTGTATGTTATAACAGTGTTCATTGAATGTGCATTTTCCATGTTGATCATGATTATGTACTTAATTAATTTATATGTTGATGTTGATGTGTACATTTTTAGGTCATGTTAGATGTGTTTGTTAAATGTGCTTGATAGATGTGTATGTTAAATTATGCTTGTTAGATATGTGTGATGATGATGTTAGACAATGCTTGTGTTTTGTTAGATGCGATCACAATGATGATGCCCTGTTAGATTATTAGATTTGTGTGCTAGCTAAATAATGACGTTTATATGTGCTAGAGGTATATATAATTAATTAGATGATGTTAGCAAATTTAAATGTGTATTTTAGATGGTGTTTATGTTTGTTAGATGGTTATCATCATGATGTTTTTTTTTATTAAATGATCTTTATTATAGATTATGTATTGGTGAAATTATATCAAAATTTAATATATGAAGCATAAAGACTTAATTTAAATAAAAAATGCAAAGATATTTTTATAAATTAAAAAGTTCAATATGGTTGAAACTATAATTGTAAAATTACCATAAACAATTTTCTATTGCATAGATAGTTCATATATATTCATTCTAACTAAATTCTTTTTCAAAAAACAAATTATATATGAATACATGTTATTTTCCATTGTAATAATTACTCTTTTTTAATAGACTCTTCTACACTAAAAATTGTTGTTATAAAAACTTATGATCTCCAATGATAAGCATTCTATTGGCCCTAAAATTTTCTGGATGCAAATTAATCTTCCTATTGTTATTTTTGTCATTATTTTGTAAGTTAATTTCTATCAAATTTTAAATTTCTAAATAATTGTGGTTTCACTCACTACTGGGGGCATATTTTTATAAATATTTCCAAAAGCGCAATGATAAAAGTATGTAAAATAACAAACACTTTAGTTAAGAACCAAATTACCACGAAATCATGTTAGAAATTTAATTTTTAAATTATAAACCACATTATTTGTTAAATATCTTACTTTTAAATTCACAAAATACATGAACATAAACTCAGTTTTTGAATCATCATGTTAACATATCATCCAAAAGGTTGTATTATTAAACATGCATATCCACCATATTATTACTTCTAATATCAACATAGATTATTAGGATAAATAAGAAACTATGTAAATTAAAATATTACCATTCAATATCTAAACATGTTGCCAACCATAAAAATGTTCCATGTCGTTGCATATATATAAAATTAAAAAAAATAATTAAATAACTCATGCATGGTTTAAACCATTCACAACTCAAATGCTCAAACAAGTAATTACAATGCAAATCTTAAAATTATTTCCCTTGTTGGAATACTGAGAGGAGGGGGGGGGTGAATTAGTATTAGCACTTTATACCACTTTAAACCACAATATATATTCTTTCAATTTATCTAATGTTCAACAGTTTATTATCAATGTATCATCTATGATTGCATTCAATATATATATAAGCATGTAAACATAAGCAACATCACATCAAGAACACAATAAACCAATATTTACGTGGAAACCCAAATGGGAGAAAAACACAAAATGATTTCTTATATATATTAAGAATTCATTCATAGGAAGCACCAACTTCCCAATTCTCCAACTGCAACTAGAAGGAGGCCACAACCCCCTATTTACAGGCTCCAACCTTAAGGAAGATGCAATTTTGTAGTATTCCAGATATTAAATAGTATGCAAAACATAAATATTTTAGCATAGAAATGGAAGAGAAACAATGATATAACCAAAACAATACCGGAATAATACCAGAATAATATTAGAATAACACCAGAAAGAGAACCTTGATTAATGATAGCAATGTTCACTTTTCTCTTCGAGGGGGAAACTTCCAACAGAGCAGAGTTCTATTACAATAATCTCCAAGATAATATTTCTCATACCCTCTACTCCTATTTATACTAAATATATCTATCCAAAAGAACAATCTAGAGGAATATTCTTCTAGAATCGAAAGCTTCTATTAGGTCTTCTTACATTTGACTTATTCTTCCTTATTGCTAGGCCTTAATAATATTGGCCTTTATTACATGGAATTATATTATTCTACCTACGTGAGGGGTTAGGGAGTTTAGGTCCCTAACATGCCCTCCCCCTTAAAGAACAACCTTGTCCTCAAGGCTTAAGATGAAGACATTGTTGTAGAATGGTGGCTGACTCCCAGGTGGTATCTTCAGGAGTTCTATCTTTCCATTGGAATAATACTTCCTTGATGGTGCAATGATAGATATGACACTCTCATTGGGACAAGATGGCTTGTGGTTGCAACCATATGGATCCTTCTTCATCCAACTCAGGGAGACTAATTTGAGTTTTTCACTTAGTTCCAATAACATTCTTTAAGCAGGGAACATGAAAAACAGGATGGAGCTTCGACTATCTGGGTAGATAAAACTGATAGGCCAACGATCCCACACACTTGAGCACTATATAAGGACCAAAAAATTTGGGCACAATTTTCTGACAGTGTTCATATTTGAGTGAAGTCTTGTTATAAGGTTGTAGTCGAAAAAACACCTGGTTCCATTCAACAAAATGTCGTTCAGAACGACCTTGATCTTCTTGTTGCTTCATGTGATTATGAGCCATGAACAAATTGTATTTGAGGGAATGAAGAATAGCCTCTTGGACTGCAATATTTTTTTCAACCTCCTAAACCTTCAAGACCCCTGACATATATGAGAGAACCAATGGGGGATTTTGGCCATAGAATGCTTCAAAAGGAGTCATGTGAGTAGTTGTATGCTAAGATGTGTTGTACCACCATTCAACTAGGGATAACCATTGATCCCACCAATCTTACCTCTCAGATGAAAAACACCTCAAATATGTTTCCAAACACTTGTTGACAACTTCAGTCAAGCCATATATCTAGGGGTGATAGGAAGTACTGAGATGCAATCGGGTGCCCTGTAGCTTAAACAATTCTTGCCAAAAAATGCTGGTGAAAGTGGGATCTATGTTAGAGACAATAGAATTAGGCATGCCATGAATATTGAAGATATTATCCATGAATATTTGAGCCACTATGGAGGCGGTGAATGGGTATTGAAGAGAAAAAAATGAGCATATTTCAAGCGATGATCTACTACCACCATGATGATTGACTTATTTCCCAATTTACGTAAGTCCACTATGAAATCCATAGAAATATATTGCCAAATAGCAGGGGGAATCAAAAGCAATTGGAGTGTGCCCATAGATTTGAAAATTTCTCCCTTGTTGCATTGGCAGACCTCACATTCATCCACAAAGGTGTAGACTTACTATTTCATACCATCCCAGAAAAAAGAGCGTTTGACCCTTTCATAGGTTTTGGTAAACCCTGAATTCCCAACTGTGGGTGAGGCATGAAGTTCATAACGCACTACTGATTTAAGTTGTGATTTCTTACATAAATACAAATGAACTTTGTAGAGAATCTCTTCATTGTGCCAAGAGTACCCTGGAGAAATTGAGGAATTGTGTTGCAATTGGTGGATCATGCTAGAAATTTAGGGGTCTTGTATCCATTCCTGACGAACAACTTGGAGCCAATCTGGTATAATGAAGGAGAGGGAGAAAAGGGACCCATCTAGTTCATGTTTTTGGGAAAGAGCATAGACGACTACATTTTCCTTTCCCTTCTTGTAAATGATCTCATAATCATAGCCAAATAGCTTAGTCACCAATTTTGCTGCGCCGAGGATGCAATTCGTTGTTCTAGGAAATACTTGAGACTCTGATGATTAGTTTTGATTTGGAAGTGTTGAACCACTAAATAAGGATTCCAAATATCCACAACATGTAGAATAGATAACATTTCCTATTCATAAATGGATTGTCCCAAATGTCACTCTGAAATTTGTTTGCTAGTGAAGGCCAAAGGCCCACCATATTGCATGAGGATGACCCCAATTCCTTTCCCGGAAACATCACATTCCAATATGAATGTCTTTGTGAATTCTAGAAGTGTTAGGACAAGGGTCGAGCACATAACATATTTCAAGGCTTGGAAGGCATGATCCACAGCTAAAGACCAAGTGAAAGCATTCTTTTTAAGGAGAGAAGTGAGAGGACCTACAATCTTTCCATAATTTCGAACAAACTTCCTATAATAGTCTGCTAAACCTAGAAAATTATGGAATCTATTAAGAGTTTTAGGGCGAGGCTAATCTTGCATAGATTCAATTTTCTTAGGATCCACGTGGACACCATCCTTTCTGACAATATGACCAAGTTATTCCACTTCTGAGGCACCAAAGGCACATTTAGATTGTTTGAGGAAACATTAGTGTTTAGAGAGTAGATGGAGAACTTGATTCACATGGGAGAGATGGGATGGCCAATTTTTACTAAAAATAAGAATATCATCAAAGAAAACTAAGACAAAATGATGGAGAAAAGGATGAAATAAATGATTCATAAGGCTTTGGAAAGTGGAAGGAGAAATACACAATCCAAAGGGCATTACCAAGAATTCATAATGACCCTCATGAGTTGGAAAGGCAGTCTTGGGAATGTATTCTTATTTCATACAGATCTGGTGGTAGCCAGAACGTAGATCCAGTTTGGTGAAGTACTAAGCACCACTCAATTCATACAAGAGGTAATCAATGACATGAATGGGGAATTTTTATTTGATTATGAGTTTGTTGAGGGCACAAAAATCAATACACATGTGCCAAGTACCTTCTTTCTTGAGTACCATGACCAAAGGAGAAGAATAGGGGCTAGTACTGGGATGGATAACACATGCTTCTAGCAATTCATGAGCAATTTTCTCAATTTCATTCTTTTGGGTAAAGGGATTATGATAAGGCCAAACATTGGGAGGAAGACTGCTCGGGATGAGAGGGATGGAATGATCATGGAATCCATGGGAAGGGGGAAGCTCTTTGAGAGTGGTAAAAACAACTTGGTGGCGGGAGAGGATAGATTGGAGGTCAATATGCACACAAGGTGTCTCAACAACATGAATGGAGTGGAGTTGGGATATAATTCCCGAATGACCTTTTTTTAGGAGCTTTTCATGCGATGGGAATTGATGATCTTAGGGGAGCCTTCTGGGATGCCTTGGAAATTATACCATTGTACCTCCTATTGGAATTGCATGGTAAGTCCTTAAAATCCATGAGAATGGGGCCTAGAGTGAATAACCATTTGGTACAAAGAAAAGTGTCACAAAGAACCATGCCTATAGAAATCATATGGGATTTCAGGTGATACTGACCAATTTGGAGTCTCACATTTTCACATCATCCCCCAAATTTCATGGAACCTCCATTGGAAATCATGATTTGAAAATTATTGACGACACAGATGTAACAATTGACTTCTTGGGCAATGCGATGATGGATAAAATTATGGGTGATACCACTGTCCACAAGGATGATGAATTTCCTATTTTTTATGTAACCAATTAAATTGAGTCTAGGGTGCAGAGAAGCCAGTGAGGGAATTAAGTGAAATCATGAGATCAACGTCTGGTGGATCAGAAGGTCGGGTCAGATCAGATGGTAGTGGTAGTTCCTCCACAGGTGGAAAACAACATCTTCTTCAGAAATATCCTTAGTCACAACCAGAAAAAGATTATGTTCCTTACACTTGTGCCCAGGAAAATATTTGTCATCACAATTTTAACAAAGTCCCTTGAGTTGACATTCAACCATTTCATCCCTGGTTAATTTCTCGATCTTGAGAGGAGTTGTAGGAGGGGCATAATTGGTGGGTTTAGGGAGAGGAGGAAAGTAGGGTTTGCATGTCTGGGAAGATACAATCTATTGTGATTCATTGGCTTGTTGAGTAGCTTCCAACCAAGTCTGTGGGCATGCCATGCGAACATGGGCACAAATTTCATTACTAGTACATATTGTAAAAATTTCGACGTTCTATTTGCGGCGTTATGGACAAAATTGTCCATACTGTCAAAAAATAGAGGAAATTTAAAAAAAAAAAAATCATATTGCCCGATAACGTTAATATTTCCACGTTGACGTCTCTCTTTCCACATTTTCCACCTAATCATCTCTCTTGCCACGTTTTTTACATAGTCATCTCTCTTGCCACATTTGTGAAGATTGTTGTTGCAATTGCGACGTTGTGGAAACTAGGTTTTCACCCTCCAATGGTCACCTTAGTATGTTGACCAAGTCAAAAGACTAACGGTCACTTAGGTTTTTATAACGTCGGAATTGCGACGTTATAAAATATATAAATATGTTGCATTTGACACTACTTTGTGATGTGGTAGAATACGAATAACACTACAAATCCCAGACCTCCATACAACCTGATCATGGATGCCATTGATTTGGAAATTTTGTTTCTTTCCAACATCATTATATTCACTATAGATTGTTTAGAGGACAATTCCTTTGCACAATAACATTTAAATCTCATATAGTTTGGCTAACAAAACCATTATTTTTTGCAACACTACTCATATATACATAAATATAATTTCCAAGAAACAAAAAAGTAACTTTCCCCTCAGGCTTCTAAGATCGAATTGTTATGGGAAGCTTGTTGGACATACCTACAACAAACATAACCCTCTTTTTGATTAACATGTTGAAAAATTGGTTCAATGAAGCTCAGTCTCCCTTTGTTGATCAATTCTTTGGGTTATTTCTCTTCTTGTGGATGCAACTAAGACCCCCTATGTCTCATATTTTAATAACATAGGCCACTCCTATGATGTAACAATTTTTCAACATGTTAATCAACCTATCCAAATGCAAGAAGAGCTGTAACGAAACGCACGAAGAGCCTGGCCAAGGTTGGATGACCAAGGGCAAGGCAAGGTGAGTTGGAAAGAGGGGTAGCCAAACACATGTTAATTGTGCATGTGAAAGGTCTCAAATACATTCTCATGAAAATTATGTAGTTGAAAGCTTCACTCTGAAAGGTAAAAATAGCAAAGAGAAGGATGTGTTTTTTGATGGTTGTACATTGGAGACAAATACACATATCACACTTCTATGTACAGTAAATATCGCTCCACTGCAAGCAAGTCCTTTTTATGTTTCAGAAAAGGCCAAGATTCAAGTTGTTGCAGAGTCAAATTTTTCATCAAAAGAGATAAGAGGTGCATCTATAATCAGTTGTTTACCATCAAGTATGGGATTTTCTGCAAATGATCTCCTTTTCCATGATCACTTGGAAACTAGTGGATTGAAGCCTGAGAAAATGGAGATGATAACAGACAACATTTTAGGCAAGTCTGGAATTCGCATGTGAGTAGTTCTATGCCTATTTTTTATTTTTTACATCCAAATCCTAATCCTAAACCCCCGCAGAGTAAGTTTTGGACATGATGTGTGACTTGACACTGAGCCTTGTGAAAAAAATGGCTAATATTTTCTTTTATTTTCTGGGTTTTCCTTTATTAACCCACAATGACCATACTAGTCCTCTAATTTGATAACAAATTTATTTAATATTTGAAGATGAAAAAAAAGTTGTAGAGAAGTTGAAATTTGATTCGATTAAAAGTTCGATTTAGGTTGATTAAAGTTGTCTAATCTGATGAATGTAATCTGCTATCTTTCTCATATGGAAAATTTTACCCAAAAGTAACCATGGGGATTTTCTTGTGAAGAAATTATTTGCTTATGCTTTTGCTATCTTTCTCATATGGAAAATTTAACCCAAAAGTAACCATGGGGCTTTTGTTGTGGAGAAATAATTTTCTTAGGCTTTATATGGCCAGAAAATGAATAGAGGGATTAACTTTAGAACTCGAAGTTTTGTGCACTGTTTGCTTGAAGTGGGAGAAAAACAAGATAAATGGGTCATAAGACTATGAACGAGTTGCATATGCTTTAGAATAACCATCTTATTCCAAAATATCTATTGTCGTTTGTAATTTAAGTTTGTATATGTCGGCTCATTGAAGTAGGGCAACAATCTGAAGACTCTTCATTGGACTTTTGACACATAATGAACATTTCAAAAGTTGAAAGAAGATCTTTTCCATGTATCATGCTTGCCCTTCTTGACTCACACCACATTAAGTAGGGTGACAATCATATGAAGACTCTTCATTGGACTTTTGACACATATTGAGCATTTCAAAAGTTGAAAGAAGCTCTTTTCCATGTATCAATGCTTTCCCTTCTTGACTCACAACACCTTTTGAAATTGTTGCAAATGTTTCACAATAAGCCATAGGTGTTGTTTTTAATCGGGGAGGAGATCCAATGGCATATCATTCATAGAACTTGTTCCAAGCCATGTTCAACTAAAACACTTATGATAAGGAATTTTATGTGTTGGTTGAAGCACTCAAGCAATGACAACACTTATCGGAGGCATTTTGGTGTGCATAAAACTTTGTTGCTCCTGCAAAGGCACTTATTTTGCTCTTCCACTGAGAAACGAGTGTAAGACTATGTTAGGAGGTGTTTACATAGTAGTCAAAACAAATATTCAAATAGACAACTTGTGTCGTGTTGTTCCTCAGGTTGTTCTTGTCTATGGAATAGTGCCAAGGCAATCTATGGAGGCTTTGAAAATCCTCCCCCTCTTTAGGCCTCAAACTAGCTCTTGGGCTAGAGGGTAACTATTGAATAATTTCAGTGTTGACTGCCCATTGTCACTGCTAGTAGCAACATTAATCTATAATCTTTAATTTCCATATTTCTATGATTGATAGATTAAATGAGATGGGGGAATAAGATGAAAACAAGACATTACATTCAAATCCTCAGACCAAGGCCTTTACCATTAGCCCATATTTATCCCACATTGAAGGCACATAATATTGATTGGATGGAAGATGCAGAATAAATTTAAAGGAAAACATATGTCTTAACACTCAATGAGAACATAAGCAGGTGCACATTGTTAGCACTAGAGTTCACTCCTAGATTGCAGCAGGAGTAAGCTTAATACCCATCAGTTTATGTCACGTTTTGTTTATAAAGGGTGATCGAAAGAGAATGGAATCAGAACAACATCGTTTTAACTCAAAACCCTAGACCGAGCTATGCGTGAACAAGCGAAGTCTTAATTTAACTTCAGACAGTAAGTTGTAATAAGGGTGAGTAGGAGGAATACTTTGGTGAGAAAATGAAAAGGTCTGTTGTAGGCATCAAGCTTCCAACAACCCGAAGAGGAAGAATTTAAACACAAGAACATTAAAAGAAATCATAACAACGTTACCATAAAACCTTTATATAACACTGTCACAATGCTTCATGTGAATCATTGAATCATGAACTCTTTCAATATTAGATGGAAACTAGATGGAATAAGAAGATGACTGTCATTAAACGAGAAAATTTCACATACACATACATAACCAGGGAAAACCAGTGCTTCATAAAAAATTTACAATACGGGAGCCTAGCTCAACCATCGATACTTTACAAAATGGAAAAAATGCCTACATATACTCAAAGAAAAAACCTAGCAGCAGGTTCGAGTCACTACATTTAAGGTATTATGTCTGCATGTTTACGGGAAGACTGTGCATGCAGTCTCTAGACAATCATGCACTTCAGTTAGACACAACTGTGTTCTAGAACATGCCTGCATGGAGTTAACAAGCTGACAGTCCTTTTCTAAACCTTCCATTTATGGTGGAGACGACGTTCAACCACTAGCACCTGCTACAATAACTAATTTCTCGGGATCAGAACTGGCGTGAGTCAAAATTCGCACTTGGAGGTCATGGGGGCCATTTCTGCCTTTTGGAACTGAGTTGGACCTTCGCGGAGGGACTCAACAGTTGGTTGTGAATGAGGCCTTGGCGTGAGAAAATCAGACAAAGGTGGCCATGTGGAGGGGACACCGAGGTTGGAACATCGGGAAATGAGGTGAAGTGTCATAGGAATATGACACGGCGAGCGAAAAGTGACTGGTCAGGGAGCGGGGACACGACACAGGTGGAAGTGGTGCGGAACAAGGAGGTACAGGTGTCGAAAGATAAGAGGGAGGAAGGGAAAATGGACATGACACTTGGGAGAGTGGGGGAACAGGTGTGAGGTGACGAGAGGCAAGAGGGAGCGAGAGATGAAACAAGGAGAGGAGAGAGGCAGAATGGAGGACACATGCCAGTGAGAGGTGAAAGTGGTAAGCAGAAGGGGAAGTGGTAAGAGGATTAAATGGGCCCACACAAAACCGCCTCATTCTGGACCCCCCCCCCCTATTAAAGGCAAAATGGCAAGGGGGGTCTGAAATCAATTCTCGACTGCAGATCAAGGTGCTCCTTGATCCCCCCTACGTGTCTAATTCTGGACCCACTCCCCTCATTAAAGGAAGAATGGCAAGGGGGGTCCGGAATCGAACCTCAACTGCAGATCTAGGCACAAAAATCCTGGCTGCCTGAATCAGTCTGTTGCTTAGCGGAATGCGCAATTTGCGCTCAAACTTAGGATAAGTGGGTTTTGACCCACTTCTTACCATCTTTTGGCCCTACCTTCTATATGACCCATGGGCCATGATCATGGGCCCAATCCCGGGGGCTTAACATTTTGCATTTCGGGGTTTCCTAATGCAATGGAGGAGAGACCTTTTGTCTTTCAAATTCCCGAAAGACAAAATAGAAACCAGACTCAATAATGTGCCACACGTCCCTTGGTTGGACGACTCTGATCGCTCCTCAATCCAATGGTCCAAATCCTTTTGAGACTTATTGCACTGGGGATTCACGATACATATCTTCCATAATATCCCGGTGACTAAAGCTACGAAGGCTCGGATCTGCACCACGCATCCTTTCTTCAATGAATGACCCAGATCTTTTGCTTTATAGTGGGATGACCCATCATCGACACCCCTCATCCTGATTTTCCTAAAAGGCCTCATCTGCGGATCAGATCCTACCATGTACCCTCCTTCTTTAGGCCCGCCTTTCATACAATATTGGGCTATGACCATGGGCCAGGCTCTCGGGGCTTTGCGTTTCAGGTTTTGGGGATGGAAGGGAATCAACCCTTGTACTTCGAAGTCTCTCTAGCTGAAATCACGATCGAGCTTGATCATGCGCCATGTGTCCTGACTGGATCAAACGATCATGATAATTTCATGACTTTGGCCATAATGTATGAGCCCAGGCGCTAAACCTCGTGCGACTCCATGGCTCCGACTTTCTCGATGACCGTCGATCTGCTCCATCGATGGATCCTCACCGTTGAATACTTTGTCTTCGTCCACTCGCTTGATTTTAAGCCCGAAATGGACTTTTTTTCTTGCTGCACTTGGGTGCTTCTCATGAAAAAAATGGACTTGGATATCCTTTTGTCCATGAAAAGAATGGGTGATAACACACATCACTCAACTGGTAGATATTGGCTTTATGAGATTGTGGAAATGAGTGAATCTGCCTGGAAGATTTCAACAATAAACAAGAAGAAATAGTTACGAAAATTAAGAGGGAAAATACATAAATTAGGGAGGAACAAGGTCTGCAAGAGATTGATGAATCCCATCTTCTGTAATGAAATCAACACCGCATCCCATCTCCCGTAATGAAATCAGCACAACATCCCATCTTTCCTTCAGTTCCTGGATGGTGAATGAGAACCTTTTTTAGAATCTCCCTTACATGTTGAGGCTATAGTCTATTACCATTTTTATAACCTAAGTTACTAGGATTCGGATATGGATACGGATCTAGATCTGTCATATTTTTGAAAAGATAGGATCTGGATATGGCGGGGAAACACAGGTACAAATATAAAAAATATTTTTATAATTAAAAAAAATAAAACTTATATAAAAAATTATACATACAAATTTTTAATTATATAATTTACATAACTAATCTAATACATTAATAATATATTAATTATTTATGAATTTATATAGTATATATACATTTATTACTTGTTGCTCTTTATATATACATTATTTAATATTATTTATATCAACAACCCAAATCATTTAAACAATGGAATGCCTTACTTTTACTTTATAAGGTTAAAGGCTATGTTATTGGGGTCTGTGGGTGGTTACTTTTATTTTATTATAAGGTTAAAGCCTATAACTACTGAAATGAAGAATTGTTTTCATTGAATAGAGTACAAGGTTGTACAAGGTTTATTTCTTTAAAAATCTCGTACAGTTTAGGAGAACTATTAGAGGTTTGCTCTACAGAACTTTTAGTGTTACATGATCTATGAGAACATTTTCTAACTATCAAGGGGAGGTGGATCTGAAAGGTTCTAAGGCCTTTAGAGTGACAATCCAGGGTGAGACACTTGTTCCATATCTCTTTCCCAATAATGACAGACACTTGTTCCCATGCCGATGTATCCCTTCACTCATATAACCTGGGAAAAGTTCAATTCTTAGGGTAGCCAATCTTGAAGCTAGATGTTCAATAGCCAAAGCACAATTTTTCTGAATATCAGACAGATTGAAATCGCCTGAATCGTCTTCATTATGAAGTAGAGGAAATTCCTTCTAGGTCTCTAGATGCTTTGAAACATTCCTCGCAAAGGTGGAAACCTTGTTGATATTCCAACGACAAAATTTTCTTCCTTGAATGTACTTGACTCCTCTCGAAATAAGATTTAGAGATTCCATGCACAATTTTGTTGGACAAAAACATGAATAT
>ML779280.1:152602-199853 GCA_009831015.1 Picea engelmannii | reverse complement strand
CCCAACCGCTATTGTGTTTTAAGCAATAGCTCAAGAGGTCATTGGAATTCATGGAAAACCTAGTCAATGTTTATTTTATGGTTGTTGACAACCCTAGGTAGTCTACCACTCCTACCATATGGCTATTAACATTAAAATTATCAATTTTAGTCAACATCTAACATCTAACATGATTTTTTGATTAATTAGTGGGAGCTATTAAACCCAACTCTGCACACTTTAATGTGGGGGGAGAGAGATTTGAACCAAGCAACACTTTTATGCAAAATCAAAGACTTGTTGGTTTTTGGATGATCTCCAACCACACTTTATAATATAATTATAACACTTTTGGGTAATGTTTAATAACTTAAATTGGAGGAGTAAGAGGTTTCCATGTCTTTAATTTATAAATCCTTTTGGTATCCCTTCTAAGATAAATTTGTATGTTGTGTGGAAACTTAAACCTCAAATTTGTTGGGGTCATTAGTTAAAATGATAGTCTTTCGACCTAACTCCATAGGAAAGGTGGAGAAGATTCCTTGAGGCTTAAACATGTGGCCATCAAATGCCTTCAACATGGTGTTGGAATACACAACCTCCAGGGAATCGATATCTCTTTAACATGACATAGACATAATACAAGTGGAGGCCCCTTTATCAACAAAATTTTTGAAGATATTTGTCCCATGCGAGACTACTTGAATTTGAAAAGAAATCTGGTGGGGGAGTCTAGCCTAACTTTGGTCCATCATAGGACGGAAAATATAAGGGAGAAGACATTCATAGGATAGAAGGAAGGTCGTTGTCATAATAAAGTGCAGATTAGTAAAGAGATCGTATTGATATTGTATTTTTTTTTAAATACCTACAACACAGTCGCTATTTCGACGTCTTGAAGTGTCGCTCCCATAGCAACCATGTCAGAGATGATACCTCTTAATGTCGCTTTTTCCATGTCCAAGACATCTCTCTTGCCACCTCTAGAACATCACTCTTGCCACCTCCAAGAGTGTCTCTCCCATAGCAACCACGTCGGAGATGATACCTCTTAACGTTGCTCTTGCCACCTCCAAGACGTCGCTCTTTCCACCTCCCAGATGTAGCAAGAGCGACGTCTGGGAGGTGGGAAGAACGACATCTGGGAGGTGGAAAGAGTTACGTCTTGGAGGTGGAAAACGTGGCAAGAGAGATGTCTGGGAGGTGGAAAGAGAGACGTCTTGGAGGTGGCAAGAGCGACGTCATATGAAACGTCAGAAAAGAGACGTCATGTGAGACGACGTTTGAGGGGGTCAACTGTTTATCATTCTCCTGAAAATATAACGTGGCAATTGCATCGAACACACCATCGGAATTTGACCCAAATGTACTAGTGCATCTTTGAGGCCACCGATAAAGCATTCCATAAAGAAAGCATCTGACATGCCCTACGTTCTGAAATCCAAGTGCTCAAATGCGACAATAAAGTCTTCCACTTTCCTAGACTACTTTAACTTGGTCAAACGACCTAAATGGTGGGTGTCAGAGTCAAAGAGGTCATAAATTTTGGCCATAAACTGTGTCCAAGAAACATACCCTGAGCGTGTCTTTTTTCACCATTGACACCATTACCATTGTTTTGGATCTATATGTAGAACACCATAACAAATCTTGGATAAATCATCAGTAAAGACATGAAAAGAGAAATAATGTTCCATTTGGGTGACCCAGCATGTGGGATCCGATCCATCAAATTTTTTCACCTCAATTCTGGGAGGGCGGAGGTCTCGAAAAAAGTGGGTTGTATGATGACCTTGGTAATGGGAAGAGTCATGGGCATACTGATAAGATGGTTGTTCAGAAGAGGAATATTTCTGGAAATGGCCCATGAAGTGTTCAAAGGTGGCTTTGAGGCCTTTGAGGTCTTTTAGGTCTTTGATGTAGGTACATTGGTCTTAGAGAACCTGAATAGCTGAATTGATTGACATAAGGTTTTCATTGATATTATTGATGTCTTCCTTGTTCTGGTTGGTGTCAACAATCAAGGCATTGAGTTCTTGGGCTCATGTCTTGGCCATTTGGAAAAATGGGCAGGAAAATGGTATAGGGGAAACACAAGGGATATGGAGGGGTTGGTGGGACCACTGAGAAGAAGGGTGTCAAATGATAGGTGCCACTGCGATCAGGGAGAAAAGGGATATCCAATGGGAAAGGGCCAAATAAGGGTGCCAGAGAAGGGTCAGGTCCACAAAAAAAAGTGTTAAAAATGATAGTTATCACTCGAATCGAGGTGAAGAGAGGAACCCCGTGGGATAGGTGCCAAATGAGTGTGCTAGCGGGACCAATATACTCATTTTTTTTACTCCTGTGGAGTTATACTCCGCCCTAAATAATACTGCATTGACAAAATTCCCAAATTCTTAACATGAAGAAATGTGTAGTAATTTCACAACCAGAATGAATAAGGCATAGTTGTGCATCAATAGATCTTGTATGTTATATTTTTGTTTCCATCCCTAGGGGTAGGATATTCAAGGTTTATATAGATAAGAGTTTTCCCTATGCTATATATCTTTGATATATGTGCGAGGTCCAATAATAGTAATCGACCCAATATCTCAGGGAACCAACTAAGGAGGATAGATTGTGCCCTTAGCCATAATACCCAACTACCCAAGTACTAGAGAGTGTCTTCCCGAGTGTTTTTCTTAGTGGCACTATAACAGTCAGGTGGTTGATCGATTTATCTATGGAAGGATTTAGGATATCTAGGCCGATCCATATAAAAGTGATGTTTGATGCACTACCACTCGAAGGGGTAACAACACGGGTTACAAGGGTGGCCAACAGATGCACTCTTAAAAACCACTTGTAGTTCCTGTGTGTATGCTTCCCTGACCATGGTTTTATGCGTTGATCGATAGATCTCTGTAACTTTAATAATTCAAAATACATCTCTACCCTAAAAAAAAATAATACACAATTTTCTGCTGAGGAAGATGCTCGAATACAACCTGTAGTATTCTAGATATAAAATAGTATGCAGAACATAAATATTTTAGCATAGAAATGGAAGAGAAACAATGATATAACCAGAACAATACCAAAATTGTTCTCATGTTTACAGGCAGAGTGTGCTTTTCATTGATGGCAAGAACAACAACGACGATGGTAGGTTTACAAACAGAGTGTACATGGAAAGAACAATAGCCAGCAACGAAGATATAGAAGAACAAGGTTGAGAAACTAAGAAGGAATAACGCAGAGTTGCACGCAGAGCACAAGTGGGTTCCAAGGCCAAGGTGAATTCCATTACCAAATCTCAGGAGAGATAGCATCCTGAGATGCACAGATAAGATCACATACATCGCGGCTCGCAGAAAGATCAAAGGTCGTGGCCTTTGATACTTAGATATTTGAGAATACCAAAGCTTAGGAGGAGGAGCAACAGTGACCATTGGATCACCAATCTAGAGGACACGTGGCGACAAATCAACATTTCACTGACTCGTGAGATAAAGGAGTCAAAGGTGAGAGTTGTAGGAACTCGCGATATGTGAAGTCGTAAAATTTTCTGGGTCATTGGATCCAGAGGACACGTGGTGAGAGATCAAAATTTTGCTGAATCATGAGCTGAAGAAGTCAAAGATGAGAGTTGTAGAAACTCACGATATGCGAAGTCGTGAAATGATCTGGGCCGTCGGATCACAGAGAAATCTTGACCATTGATCTTATATGAAGCATTTCAAAGTTTCGCGAGTTGATATATTCAAGGCAACTCACATCAGGAAATCGCGAAACGTGAAATCACAATTTGATCGCAGCCGTAGATCAAAAGGAAAGATCTAGACCATTGATATGATATGAAGTATTTCATAGTTTTGCGAGTTGGGAGCTTCGAGGAAACTCATAACAAGAGTTCACGATATGTGAAATCACGATGCACCCTCTTTCTTGGTCCCTGGACACAGCTGGTGGTCACATTAGCAGGAGAGAAGGGAAGGAGATAGCGGTTCTAGGCTCCACTTCGGAGTTTCGCGAGTCAATAAAACCAAGGTGACTCACAGTTGATCACCCGAAATGAGAAATCATGAAATGACTATTGGTTAGGCTTACTGTCACCGTCGATGGTCATATGAAAGATAGGGGCTTAGCCAAAAAATATGAACGCCCATTATGTAGTTTTCTCAGGAAAGGAAAAAGTGCCAAAGGGAGGAGCGCATGAAGGTAGTCTCAGTAACTGCAGAAAATGATTGATTGCTTCTACCATAGAATTCAAAGAATCTTAAGGTGATCGCCAGAGAAGCTGAAGAGTCTCGAGGTAACTGCCAGTGGAATGCATACCCATCATAGAGACCCTTGACAGATGGAAAAGCGTTGAATACTGTAGCTACCAGAGAAGCCAAAGAATCTCAGGAATGACCACTAATGATGAACAGTCTCAGCATAATGGCCATGGACGAATAAAATACTTAGCATAACCATTAGAGGGGATGAATAGTTAGCTGGATGATATGGTAGAGGACTTGGAATTTTAAATATACGCAGAACAAAGAAGTGGAGGTTGATTCTATTGAGAGTAATTTCACACTGGAAAAAGCATAATGTGGGCAGTAGCTGAAATGCACAGAAGAGGCATAGTGCATAGAAGAGAGATGGATATATGAGAGAGGAAGAGGAAGTCGAGGTTCACATGTAGAGACAAAGCAGAAGAACATAAAGCTCAAATAAGAATCTGAGAAGGAAGATACTGAGGCTGGGAGAGAAAAGAAGTGTATTAGAATAGTGATGAGACTAGTAAGCCATTGATGAACATTGTATCACTGTAATAAGTTTTAGTAGCAAATATTTATAATCATGGTGGTAGGGAGGTGCTAGGGAGGAATTTTTTCCTCAAAGGTTCAAGTGGGTGCTTGAACACAGGGAGTTGTAGCTTCCATTTGGTTCAGCCAGAAAAACTAGGGTGGCAGGGTGGTGCAAGGGAGAACTATTGTTCTCTGTTATACAGGTCGATGCCTGTGTGACTGGAAGTTGGTGCTTCCATCCAGTTGGTGCTGGAACGCTTAGGGAGTTGGTGCTTCCTTCTAGTGGGTGCTAGAGAATCCAGAGAGTTGGTGCTCTCAGCAAGTTGCAAATTGAAAAACATAGGTGGTAGCCTCACAATGAGTTGGTGCTCATAAGAATGATAATATAAAGAAAATAAAGATTACTTATATCAAGAAGAATAAGTTTTCCCCTTTATGGGTTTCCTCAAGAAATATTTGTCTCTATATATTTCATGTGTGTGATTAATGTTTAATATTCTATTTCTTACTTCCTTGCATCATTGTGATCATCATTGAGTGTTCTGTGAAGAGTTTAAAATGGGTATAATTTCTTAATCACAGTGACAACTGATTCAAACCCCCTCTTAGTTGTCTAACAATTGGTATCCGAGTGAGGTTCCTTTTACCTAAAGTTAGATCGGGAAGCTTAAACATGTCAAGCCATGAAGGAAATTCAACCAATAAGGCTCCCCTGTTCAATGGAACAAACTTTGCCTTCTGGAAAGTTAGGATGAGAACCTACATAATGGTGTTAGGTGCAGATGTCTAGGATGTGGTAGAGACCGGTTATGTAAAGCCAGTTGTACTAGCTAATAAGGATGACAAGCTAGAATTCAGCTTCAATGATAAAGATATGAATGTTATTCTGAGTGGGCTTGCAGAAGCAGAATTTGTAAAGGTTATGCATTTAGAAACTGCCAGAGACATGTGGGACAAACGCATTAGTATTTATGAAGGTAATGATAAGGTAAAAGATGCCAAGCTTCAAACCTACAGAGTACAGTTTGAACAACTACATATGAAAGAAGATGAAACTATTGGGAAGTAATTTCTGAGAGTTGAAGAACTAGTAAATGCAATGAAATCACTTGGTGAAAAAATTGAGGAACCCTCTTTAGTTCATAAAATTTTGAGATCTCTGCCAGATAGGTTCAACCCAAAGGTCTCAGCTATAGAAGAACTTAATGATTTAAAATATTTTTATTTTGATCAACTTCTAGGAACGTTGACTGCATATGAAATGAGGATAGTTAAAGATAAACCCACCTCTAGAGAAGCATCTTTTAAAGAAAACAAGAATGAGGATTCTGAGCCTGATGAAATTGAAGAAAAATTTGTGAGAAGAATAAAGAAAGGATCAGGAAAGTATCAAGGCAAGTTTCCCTTCAAATGTTTTAATTGTGGAAGGATAGGTCACTTTGCATCTAAGTGTCCACACAAGAAGAAGGACTAGAACTCTGAAGGTGAAGAGAAGTGTGAATCCAAGAGATTTGATAAAAATAAAAGTTTATGTGTAAACAATGATGATTCTTTAGGAGACACAGATAGTGATTATGATGTTGAAGATAAGGTTAATGAATTTGTGCTTATGGCCAAAGAGGATTATGTTAATAAAAAAATAGGAAGTGATGTTAATGATGAAGAAGTTGTGGTTGATATGGAAGGTGAACTAATCAGTTCCTTAGAAGAGATTGACAGACTCAGACTCGAGAAGAGAAAACAAAAACAGTTGTTGATGCAGTTTGAAAATAATGCTAAAAAACCTAATGAAGACTTTGCCTTGCTAAAGGTTGAGTTAGAAGAGGCAAAGAAAATAGAGGACATTCTGAAACAACAGTTATCAGAGAAGAAGGCAAGATGTGAAGCCTTGGAATAAGAGGTAGTAAAAACCAGAAAAGAGATGGAGAAGTTCGAAGCATTGTATCTCCAAAATCTTCCAAGCATTAAAGCCTCAGAAGGATTAACCACCATCTGAATCAACAAAAGAATCCAAATTTGAAAACTGGTTTGGGTTATGAAGAATGATCAAGTTATGGTCAGCCAAGCAAGAAAGAATCCATCAAGTTTGTCAAGTCTACATTCATTGACAACAACAAATATGGAGAAACATAGGAATATAATCAATTGCCAAGGAAGAGTGAAAGAAAAAGTGCCAGAACTGAATCTATAGAACAAAGAAATCGACCTGCTCAAAGAAGACAACCATTTTCCAGGTACAAAGGATTTTTCTATGGATATTGTTTTTTCTGTTCTAACTTTGGTCACAAAGTTGTAAGCTATCCTTTAAGATTTAGATATGAGCAATCAAAACACTCGAGGAATAGATATATTCCGTAACAAAGAATGAGACAACCAAGTAACAAACAATCACAGACTACAAACCATGTGATGGCTGGGAAAATGACACAAGTTAAGCATAAAAACCATTATGATCCCTTATTCAATGAACTAGAATGTTACACCTGCCATAATTATGGACATAAAGCTGTAGACTATTGCTTATAGAACTATGAATCAGATCTGACTCCCTCTACTGAAAACATCAAGGTTTGGAAGAAGAAAGAAAATGACAAGTGTGGATTAGTGTTGTCAGCTCAAAGACAAAAGAACCCCTAGTATATTGACAATGGATGCTCCAAACATATGACAGGAGACAAAATTAAGTTTCTGTCTCTAAGTAAAAGAAAATCAAGAAATGTAACCTTTGGAAATGATGCTCCTAGTAAAATCAAGGGTAAAGGGATGGTGAGTTTGAGTAATGGTAAAGGAAAATCCCAGGATGTTCTTCTTGTGGACGGGTTGAAACATAATTTTCTCAGTGTAAGTCAAATGTGTGACAGAGGATGTGAAGTGGTGTTCACTTCCAAGGATTGCAAGATAAAGTCTGTAAACTCAGGACAAGTGGTGGCTAAAGGCATAAGGACGGATAATAATGTATATGTGTTGAAATAAGATAGAGAAGAGTGTCATCTAAGAAAACATGATGAAAGATGGTTATGGCATAGGAGACTTGGACATATAAACTTTGATCACTTAATCAAGATAAAAAATCTTGAGGCAGTAAAATATCTTCCAAGAATATCAAAGCCACAAGACTCTGTGTGTAAACCCTGCCAAGTAGGAAAGCTAACCAGGACTCAGTTTAAATCCAAGATCTCTACTTCAATAGAGAAACCACTCCAATTATTTCATATGGATTTATGTGGACCATCAATATAGGAAGGCATAGGGAAGAAAAACTACTTTATGATGATCATTGACGATTACTCCAGACTTACTTTGGTTTATTTTCTCAAAGAAAAAGCTGAAGCATTTGAGAAATTAAAAATATTTAAGGCTTTAACTGAGAATCAAACAGGTAAGAGGTTAAAGGCAGTAATATCATATAGAGGAGGAGAATTTATGTCAAGTGATTTTAAGGAATTTTGTGATAAAAATGGGATCAAGAGAGAATACACAATCTAAGGAACTCCACAGCAAAATGGAGTAGTTGAGAGGCAAAACAGAGCAGTGCAGCAAATGGCTAGGTCAATGATGAATGAGAAGAACATTGGTCAAACCTACTGGGTAGAATCAATACATACAATAGTCCATGTTCTTAAAAATCCCACCTTAGACCACACAGTGACAAGACACCTTATGAATTGTGGTATGGGAGACCTGCTTCAATCAAACACTTCAAAGTCTTTGGGAGTAAGTGTTACATAAAGAATAATAATGAGAACCTTGGCAAGTCTAATGACAGGGCCGAGGAAGGCATCTTCTTAGGGTATGCTACAAACAGTAAAGGATACATATGCTATAATAAGAGGCTACATAAATTAGTTGACTGTATTGACATAAAAGTTGATGAAGGAATCCCAGTAAGAAAGGTGAACTATACTGAATCAACAACAGAGGGTATAGATGAAGTTGAAGCTGAACAGGTACAAGAATCATAACAAGAAGACTCTGATTTAGATGAAGATGAAAATACTCAGGAAGACTCAAATCAGTAGACAACATCAAATTCTTCCTCCGAAATTACTCAAAAGAATCATCTTGCAAGTAAGATAATTGGTGAAAAAGGCAAAGGTGTACAAACTAGGAGAAGGATAATAAAAAACACTGAGAAATCACATATAGCCTTCATATCCATGGTGGAACCCAAGAACTTCAATGAGGCCAATAAATATGTAAATTGGTTAAAATCAATGAATGAGGAACTGGACCAAATTGAAAAGAATGACACTTGGGAACTTGTTCCTAGACCAACAGATAAAAATGTAATAGGATCAAAATGGCTCTACAAAAATAAGATGAATGAGAAAGGAAATATTGTAAGAAATAAGGCTAGATTGGTCTGCAAAGGATATGGTCAAATAGAAGGATTGGACTTTGATGAAACATTTGTGCCTGTAGAAATATTAGAATCTATTAGAATGTTTATTGCCTATGCTTGTCATAATAAGTTTAAAGTATATCAAATGGATGTCAAGTGAGCTTTCCTAAATGGAGATCTAAAATAAGAAGTCTATGTGGAACAACCAGAGGGTTTCCAACTGTCAGGTAACTGTGACTTTGTTTGCAAGCTAAAGAAAGCCTTATATGGGTTGAAACAAGATCCTTGTGCCTGGTATCACAGACTATATACATATCTTCAAGACAAAGGGTTCAAGAGAGGAACAATTGACAACAATCTATATATCAAAACAGAGGGTAATGATTTTCTCATTGTGTTGGTCTATGTAGATGACATCATCTTCGGTAGTAATAATTATTCATTGGTAAAATGGTTTGCTTCTGCCATGCAATCTGAATTTGAAATGTCTATGATAGGGGAACTGCCATTTTTTCTTGGCCTACAAATTACTCATAAGTTTGAAGGAATATTTATTTTTCAAGAAAAATATCTAAGAGAAATGTTGAAAAGGTTTCAAATGGAATATTCTAAACCTATAAGCACACCTATGGTCACTGGATGTAAGTTAAGAAAGGATGATGACTCACCTGATGTTGATCAGAGTTCATATAGGTCTATGATAGGAAGCGTATTGTACATCACAACATCCTGTCCAGACATAATGCATGTTGTTGGACTAGTAGGAAGGTATCAGGCCGCACCTAAAGAGAGTCATTTGTTAGCTATCAAAAGAATATCCAGATACTTAAAAGGAACAATGGACTATGGCCTATGGTATCCTAGGACTCAGAATTTTCAACTATCAGTCTATTCAAATGTTGATTGGGATAACTGTGTGGATGAAAGGAAAAGCATGAGTGGAGGTGCATTCTTCTTAGGAGATTCCCTTGTATCACGTTTGAACAAGAAGCAAGGTTCCATTTCCTTATCAACTATAGAAGATGAATACATTGCAGCTGCCACTTGTTGTACCCAAGTATTGTGGATGATTCAGACACTTGCAGACTTGGAGGTAAAATACACTGCACCGATCCCAATTCATTGTGATAACACTAGTGCAATTAGTGTGTCAAAGAATCCTGTCTTTCACTCCAAGACCAATCATATACCCATCAAGTATCACTTATTGAGGGAACAGGTTACCAACTCTGTGGTTTCTATGCATTATAATCCATCCAAAGATCAGATTGCTGATATCTTCACTAAACCGCTTGCACAAGCTCAGTTTGAGTATCTACGCCAGAAGTTGGGCGTCACCCCACTATCAATCTAAGAGAGTCCATCCTGTCAGGGGGAGTATATGTTGGTTGAATATCTAATAACTCTGAAAAAGTACTGCAATAGATCAGGGGGAGCATGTTTTCTTTGACATTGATGTCAAAGGGGGAGAAAAGGTGTGGATGCTACAGTTGGAGGTCTAAGAAGAATTGTGTAGCCATTCAAGGTTGCCATCAATGCCAAAGGGGGAGATTGTTGGCATGTTTACAGGAAGAGTGTGCTTTTCATTAATGGAAAGAACAACAACAGTGATGGTAGGTTTACAAATAGAGTGTACATGGCAAGAAAAACAACTAGCAATGAAGACATAGAAGAACAAGGTCGAGAAGTTGAGAAGGAATAGCACAGAGTTGCACGTAGAGCGCAAGTGGGCGCTAGGGACAAGGTGAATTCCATTACCAAATCTCATGAGAGATAGCATCCTGAGATGCACAGATGAGATCCCATACATCGAGGCTCGCAGAAGGATCAAAGGTCGTGGCCTTTGACACTTAGATATTTTAGAATGCCAAAGCTCAGAAGGAGGAGCGACAATGGCCGTTGGATCACCAATCCATAGGACACGTGGTGAGATATCAACATTTCACTGACTCGCGAGCTAAAGTAGTTAAAGGTGAGAGTTGTATGAAATCACGATATGTGAGGTCGTGAAATGTTCTGGATCATTGGATCTAGAGGACATGTGGCGAGAGATCAACATTTCCCTGACTCGTGAGCTGAAGAAGTCAAAGATGAGAGTTGTAGGAACTTGCGATATGCGAAGTCACGGAATGATCTGGGCTGTTAGATCACTGAGAAATATTGATCGTTGATCTGATATGAAGCATTTCATAGTTTCGCGAGTTCATAGATTCAAGGCAACTCACAATAGGAAATCGCGAAACATGAAATCGCGATTTGATCGCAGTCGTTGATCAAATGGAAATATCTGGACCATTGATCTGATATGAAGTATTTTGGAGTTTCGAGAGTTGGGAGCTTCGATGAAACTCATAATAGGAGTTCTCTATACATGAAATCGTGATGCACCCTCTTGCTTGGTCCTTGGACATAGCTGGTGGTCACATAAGCGGGAGAGAAGGGAAGGAGCTAGCGGTGCTAGGCTGGACTTCAGAGTTTCGCGAGTAAGGAAAACCAAGGTGACTCACAGTTAATCACCCAAAATGAGAAATCATGAAATGACTATTGGTTAGGCATACGGTCACAACCGATGGTCATGTGACAGGAAGGGGATTAGCTAGAAAATCTAAATGCCCACTGTGTAGTTTTCTCAAGAAAGGAAAAAAAACCAAAGGGATGAGCACAGGAAGGTACTCTCAGTAACTACAGAAAATGACTAATTGCTTCTACTAGAGAATTTGAATAATCTTAGGGTGATCGCCAGAGAAGTTGAAGAGTCTCAAGGTAACTTCTAGTGGAATGCAGACCCATCATAGAGATCCTTGACAGATGGAAAAGCGTCGAAGACTGTAGCTTCCAGAGAAGCCAAAGAATCTCAGGAATGGCCACTAATTATGAACAGTCTCAGCATAACGACCATGGAAGAAGAACAAACTCATCATAACCTCCAGAGGAGACGAAGAGTTATATGGATGATATGGAAGAGGATTTGGCATTTTAAATATACACAGAACAAAGAAGTGGAGGTTGCTTCTATTGAGAGTAATTTCACACTGGAAAAAGCATGTTGTGGACAGCAGTCGAAATGCACAAAAGAGGCGTAGCGCATAGAACATAGATGGATATGTAAGAGATGAATAAGAAGCTAAGGTGCACATGCAGAGACAAAGAAGAAGAACATAAAGCTCAAAGAAGAATCCGAGCAGGAAGATATTGAGGCTGGCAGAGCATAGCAGTGTATCAAAATAGTGATGAGACTGGTAAGCCATTGATGAACATTGTATCACTGTAATAAGTTACAGTAGCAAATATTTATAATCAGGGTGGTAGGGAGGTGCTAGGGAGGACTGTTGTCCTCAGAGGTTCAAGTGGGTTCTTGAACATAGGTAGTTGTAGCTTCCATCTGGTTGCAGCCAGAAAAACCAGGGTTGCAGGGTGGTGCAAGGGAGAACTATTGTTCTTTATTATACAGGTCGATGCCTGTGCGACTAGAAGTTGGTGCTTCAATCCAGTTGGTGTTGGAACACTTAGGGAGTTGGTTCTTCCTTATAGTGGGTGCTAGAGAATCCAGAGAGTTGGTGCTCTCAACAAGTTGCAACTTGCAAAACAGAGGTGGTAGCCTCACAATGAGTTGGTGATCATAAGAATGATAATGTAAAGAAAATAAATATTACTTATCATATCAAGAAGAAGATTTTTTTCCCTTTATGGGTTTCCTCAGGAAATATCTGTCTCTGTGTATTTCATGTGTGTGATTGATGTTTAATATTCTATTGCTTACTTCCCTGCATCATTGTGATCGTCATTGAGTGTTCTATGAAGATTTTAAAATGGGTATAATTGTTTAAGCACAGTAACAACTGATTCACCCCCCCTCTTAGTTGTCTAACAAGTATAACACCAGAATAACACCAGAAAGAGCACCTTGATTAATGATAGAAAAGTTCACTTTCCTCTTCAAGGGGGTAACCTCCAACAGAGTAGAACTCTATTACAATAATCTCTTAGACAATATTTCTCATACCGTCTACTCCTATTTATATGGAATCTATCTATTCAAAAGAACAATATAGAGGAAGATCCTTCTAGAAGCAGAAGCTTCTATTAGGTTTTCTTACATTTGACTTTTTCTTCTTTATTGATAGGCCTTATTAATATTGGCCTTTATTACATGGAATTATATTATTCTACCTACATGAGGGGTTAGGGAGGTTAGGTCCCTAACAAATTCCCTGAATTCTCTGGCTCTGACCAGAAGGAGGCTACAACCCTCTGAGTTCTCCATCTCCAACCAAAAGGTGGATCCAACCATCTAGTTCTCATGCTCCAACTTGAAGGAAGCTCCAACTCCCTGATTCTTCGGATCCAACCAGTAGGAGGATACAAACCCTTTTTCTTGCCTTGTCCTACCACCCTGAAATATAAATTCCAAATGTAGACAACCTATCACTGTCACTAAATCAACCACTACCATTGTCACTTTGTCACTGCCAACGTCTACCTACAAACTATCACAACTTGTATCAACAATATTCAAAAAATTTCTACAGATCCATGAACTATCTACTCTGCAACATGTGGATATCCAAGACTCTCTTTACTGCAACTCGCATATGTCCTCACCTCTCTTATTTGCAACTCGTGGAATACAACATAACTCTCTTATTTTCTTTGTCACTGTCTCTCTCACTCTATTACTGTCACTATCACATCAACCTATCCAACCTTTCACTGTCTTTTTGATGAAATTAGATCCACTCTCATCCATATGCAACACATGCCAAGGTCACCAAGAGAATATCTCAAACCATATGCTCAACATCACCAACACATGCCTCTACCAAGCATGTACCAAGATCACCACATACCATCACAAGATACGTGTCTCAACCAAGTACCAACCTGTACCATGCATCAAACATGCATCAACCTATACGATCAACCATGCACCATAACAAGTTCCAAGAATGTGCCAACCATTCACTTCAACCATCAACCAGATACATCAACCATGTACATCAACAATGCACATCAATTATAACAAGTGTCTCAACCATATACCATATCTTCCATACACCATATGACAATAAACCAATATATGAACCCGCAATGTATCTCACCAAGTATACCTCAACCAACATGTACCATGAATCCAATGATGTGCCTCAAGTCATATACTAGGGCCCTCAAACACATGCCTCAAGCATGCTTCTCAATATCACCAATATGCAACCTCATAAAAAAATAGCCAATAGTACTTCTAATCAATGTACCATATCACATACTATAATCACCATGCATGTACCATAACACCATAATCATAATCCTTAATACTTACCTCTGATCCCATAGTTGAATTTCTATACTGTAAACTGACCTGTAAGCCTTCAACAATCCTTAAGAAATCGATACCAACATCCCTTCACAACCTTTCAGAAGTATTTTTACATATATGTGATTTTCTCTTCCACAAACCACAAATATCTATGCTTTTCTTCACTACAAACCGTGTATGTCCATGCCCCACTGACCTGTAACCCACATATACCTCAAAAAATAGGGTTACTCAAGATTACTACAACTCTGAGACTTTCACCTTCTACCTTCCTACGTAACCTTAGAAAATTGTCGTCACAATCTATCCAAAATATCACATTACTAGACCATATCATTCACAAGACAGATATTCAATTGTAAGTGTCTATATCCAAATTAGAGACTCTTTGAGGTGTATTTATACTTATTCTAGGTAACTTCTCTCCTTACTTTAGTGTTTTCTTATTGCAACCACTTTACCCTTTGACTAAGAGTTCTAACCAACAAGGGGCTTCTTGACCACTCTTTGGGCTTCCAAATTTAGAAGGCCACATCTCCCTAACCGTGAGGAACCACATGGCATTCCACATATCATTGGAAATAATGTGATGTGTACTATCCATATATGATAGTATTACCTAAAATTTCACTATCCTTGATGTCCATATTCCTTAATAAACTTCAGGTCCCATAACAACACCTTCGGGGCTACATGTAGACTTCATCAAATGTACCCAACTAACTCTTCATCAATATCGATCATACAGATGATAACCAACTGTCCAACAATATCATCCACATATCTGGGGATTTTGGACTTCTCCAAGGGTAGAAATCAATCTCTAAGGGTTGAAATCAATCTCCAAGATCACTCTCCAAGGGTTGACATCAATGGCAACCAATTGTTCAAACCAGCTGTCCAACAATCTCCCCCTTTGGCATTGATGGAAACACCAACATTGATGGAAACACTTAGGCATGGAGACACTCATGCTCATGCTCCCCATGTGATCATCACTCCTCTTCAATGTCTTTGTATCTCCCCTTTTGACATCAATGGAAAAGGGTATCTCCCCTTGGGGTTCCTCCCTCTATCTTCATGCATTTGGTCTTTCTCTTCATATTTGAACAAAGGTTAAGTCCCCTTGTCTACATGTATCCTCCTAATACTCTAAATGTTCTAACCAATCATGGGAGACAAAATAGCTCCCCATGTGGGTATGTTTTCATATCTATATGCTACTAATCTTCCTTTTTGGATCTCTCTCTCTGATGATTTTTCTTCCCTTGAATTTTTTTTAAGATGTAGATCAATATTTCCTTATTTTCTAGTGTTGTTCATTGTCCATTGGTTCTTCCTCATGTAATTCACTAACATATATAAAATCATTCAAAGAATTGAAATATTCCTTTATCATAATCATCCAACTGTCTCTGAGTTTATCTCTAAATCAGTCTTCAAATCAATATGTGAATCTCTGAACCAATCTATCCTGAAATCATGCTCTCATCCATTGGTATATATCTATCCAAACCTGTTGAGCATATCACGAATCCATCTCTTTCTATATGTCACAAACTGTCCATAAATCTGCTACTCAATTTTCCACAATACTGACCCATCTTTCACTATGACATTTTCACAGCCGTAATTGATCATCAAATGTGTCCACTGATCTGATATGTCTGTTCATCAAATTATGCATATCTGAAAAAACATGTACTGAAGATATCTCTGTCGAAATAAAATCATAAAATTATTCATGTGTAACTTTCAGCTGACACATGTCTGGGAACACTACTTTCTCGATCAATCTATGTAACATCCCCAACCTCCAACTAGGGTATGCCATGCAAAATTTTCGAACTGTATACACAATTTAAACATACAAATATTTTAAAAATACACAGATTCTTGCAGAATAATAATTGAAATACACATGCAACATACACAGGAAAAACCCATAAAAAAACACATAAATAATGATGCAACACATAATTTAACACACAATTGACATTTATCTTTGATAAAAAATACCACCAACTGTGTGTAGACCTTCCACGTTCCTCCCAACATTATACCACATTGCTTAGAAATCTCAATAGTGGGTCACCCCAGAGCTGGGACTAAACTCCACCCAGGTAAAGGAATTCTTAACTAGGTTGATGTATCTCAGACAACAGGAAAAACTTTGTCACACTTGCCAAATCGAACGGACAACCTATTGTCTCTCATTCCCCATGTGCCTGTCCCACCCTAGAAAATGTGCCCCTTCTCTTCTAAACATTCCTTTGTCTGCCCCACTTCCTTTTTGTGGCTTCAACAACACGCCAGAGAGGAAGTCTCAGAGCCCTGTAGATGCACTTTGGCACCTTTGGGAAATCAATTCCCAGTAATTCTCTCACATAGAGAGAATTTTTTATGGGCCTGACAATCTGCCTCTTCAATATCACACGGGCCTGGCAACCCGCCTCTTCATTCCAACTCTTAAGTTAACCAGGTACATGTACATGTACAATACTATTTTGGGTAAGGTACATGTACGCTGCTAGCGACAGAAAGGTACAAAGGAAAACTAAAATTTGTGAGTCCAGAAATGGTGGAAATCATGGAATGATGAAAAATGCACTAAGTCCAAACTCTTTGTATGCATGTTCCCAACTTGACATTTGTCATTTTGAGAATTACCTTGGCCCACTTGTCCCCGTCTTTAGAACTTAGGATAAAATAATTATCCATACTTTATACTTTAATGAATATTAATATAATATTCCTTTTTTGCTCAAGCTCCCTAGCTTATCCCCTTATCCTTAAATTTTATCCCCCTTTCCCTAACTAGTGGATTTTAGTGCCCCATACTCTTTTACATGGTTGGTCTTCTGCAGTGATGTGTTTTTCATTTTTTTTTGTTTGTTAATTTGTCCAAAACTTCTTGGCAGCGGGATTAACCTTTGGCTTGAGAAATTGTGACTCAAGGGAATCTAAGCCATCAAAGTCACCCGAGGATCGCACCCGGCCTGAGCCACACCAACCCTTAACATGGTTGGATTTTTTTTCCCCACAAGTTTCGAACCGATGACTTTTCAACACGGAGTGGCTTAACAACACACTCTGTCACCGACTGTTCTACACCTCGGGGATGTGATGTGTTTTTCATTAATATTTTCATGCGAATACATTTACATTTACATCAAAGATATAATTTCCTTTCTGCATCCTCACTCACCATCCTAAGTATATTTTTATTTACATTTAAAGTTGGGGTCCGACCTAGGGGTATTACATTCCCCTCCCCTTTATTTATGCACTGTCCTCAGTGCAATATGTACACATATATGACCAAAATTTTAAAAGTCCTAAAAACAATGCAAGTATTCTTCCTGCATAACATCCTCATGCTCCCAAGTTGCATCTTCAGGACCGTACAAGGTCCATTGGACCTTTACTAGCTCTATGGCTCGATTCCAGAGCTGCTTGATCTTCTGGTCCAGTATGCACACTAGATGCACTTGAAAGGTGCCTTATTTCTCCACCTGAATCACATTCCAATCAATGACTTGATTAGCATCAGGTATATACTTTTTGAGCAATGATAGATGGAATACATTCTGAATAGACATTGATGCAGGCAAGGAAAGCATGTATGATACATGCAAAATCCTCTCTAGGATTTCAAATGGCCCACAATAATGAGATGCCAACTTTGAACAATTTCCCAACTTCAGGGAACTTCTATTGGCCTTTACTTTCAAGAATACATGGTCACCCACTTTAAATTCCCTGTGAGTTCTTCTCTTATCAACATAGATTTTCTGCTTATCTTGAGAAACCTTTAAATTCTGTTTTATTTTCAATAGTTTTTCTTCCATTTCCCCAAGTAATTCTGGCCCAACCACTGCTCTATCTGTTGGGTTGTTCCAACTTACCAATGTGTTGCACCTTCTACCATAAAGTGCCTAAAACAGGCTCATCTTTAGAGATTCTTGGTACCCATTGTTATAAGTAAACTCTACTAAGTGTGGGTAGTCTTCCCATTTTTATGGTTTATCCATCACATACATCCTCAACATATCCTCAATCACTTCATTCACCCTCTCTATTTTTCCATCGGATTCTGAATGATAAGCTGTGCTAAAATTCAAATTTTTCCAAATCCCTTAAATAATCCTTTCCAAAAATTTGATGTAAATATTTGATCTCTGTCAGACACAGTTGCCTTGGGTATACCATGTAGTCGAGCAATTTCTCTAATATAAATATCAACAATGTTGGATTCCCTGTGAGTGAGCTTTACTAGAATAAAATGGGCAGCTTTAGTAAGTTTATCCACCACTACCATGATGGAATCATGCTACTTGTTTGTTCTGGGAAGTTTGGTGATGAAATACATTGTTCCAACTTTCCATTTCCACTCAGGAATGGGTAATGGTTGTAGCAAACCAACTGAGTGTCTATGCTCAACCTTGACCTTTTGACACTCCAAATATTTGGCAATAAAATCAACAACCTCTTTCTTCATGCCTGGCCAATAATATTGGCTCTTGACAACTGAAATAGTTTTCTGATAACCTGGGTGCCCAACATAAGGTACATTATGCATTTCTCTCAATATCATATTTTTCAATTCCTGGGAATTTGGTACGTAAATTCTGCCCTTGTACATGAGAATTTCGTCATTTTCTAGCTTATATTCTTCAATTTTCTGCTGTAACATACCTTGCTGTAATTTTGTTATTATTTCCATGTATTGAAAATCTGATTTTGCAACCTCTAAGATTTTGTCTTTCAAATGTAATTGGTGCATGCTAATGGTTGTAGCATGCAACTCATACACCCTTCTACTAAGTGCATCAACCACCTTGTTCTCTTTCCTTTTGATATGATTTATATCAAAGTCATATTCACTAAGAAATTCTAACGACCTTCTTTTCCTGATATTTAGAGTTGGTTGTCTAAATAAATATTTCAGACAATTCTGGTCTGTCCTGAAATCAAACCTTTTCCATATGAGGTAGTGCCTCCACATATTCAAGGCATGCACTATGGCTGCCAACTCCAAATCATGAGTAGCATAGTTCCTTCCATGCTCCTTCAACTTCCTTGGTTCATAGCATACAACATACCCATTTTGACTGAGGACTCCAGCAAGCCCTTGTTTACATGCATTAGTGCATACAATGAATTCTTCATTTGGATCAACAATCCTTAGTATTGGTGAACGTTAATAATTGCTTCAAGTGTTGGAAACCCTTTTCATAATCTAATGTCCACTAAAACTTCACCCCCTTATTTTGCAAGGAAGTGATCAGGTGTGCAATCTTTGAGAATACTTCAATAAATCACCTATAGTATCCTGCAAGGCCCATGAATGATTTGTCCTATGTCACATTATTTGGTGTTGACCATCCTCTAATGGCCTCAATCTTTTTAGGATCCACTTCTATCCTTTCCTGTGAAATGATATGTCCCAAATAATGATTTTTCTTCTAATAAAATGAGCACTTGCTCAATTTGGCATACAAATGATGCTCCCTTGATACTTGTAATACCATCCTCAAGTGTTGTTCATTCTCTTCCTCCAACTTAGAATATATAAGAATGCCATCTAAATATATAATGACAAACTTATCTAAGTATTCTCCAAAAATACCATTCATTAAACACATGAAGATAGATGGTGCATTTGACAACCCAAATGGAACCTCTGTGAACTCATAATGGCCATACCTTGTTCTGAAAGTAGTCTTGCTAATGTATTCTTATTTAATTCTTACCTAATGATAACCTGACCTGAGATCAATCTTGGAGAATATTTTTGCATCTTTCAACTGATCAAAGAAGTCATCGATCCTTGGCAAATGATACTTATTCTTCATAGTTATCTTGTTCAACTACCCGAAGTCAATGCAAAGTCTCAATGTTCCATCCTTTTTCTTCACAAATAACATTGGGGAACCCCAAGGTGACACACTTAAGCATATATACCCCTTATTCATAATCTATTCAAGTTGCATTTGCAATTCCTTCAATTCTAGTGTACTCATCCTGTAAGGGGTCTTGGATACTGGAGCTTCTTTAAGAATCAAATTGATGGAGAAATCAATGTCTCTTTTAGTGGGTAATCCTGGTATTTCTTTAAATACATATTCAAACTCTTTTAGGACTGAATAATATTCAATATTTGACACCTTATCTTTAGGTGTCTCTTCCATATGTGCTGCAAATATTTGACACCCTTTTCTATAACTTTTATTCAACTGCAATGCTTAAATTTATCTGACGGTTACTGCCCTAGGAATTCCCTGTACTGTCCTTAGGTTCCCTTCCTCATCCAAGCAAGTAAATGACTTGTTATAATAGTCTAGGATAGCATGGTGTTGGTCCAAACAATCCATACCAATTAGACAATCATAGGAACCTAAATGTAAGATGTTCAAATCCACGCTAGTGCTCAGTCCATTCATGTCCATTAGACATGCCTTAACCATCTCATTAATTTTTCTTTTAGCTCTAGTAGTTAGCTGCACCAACCAAGATTTTCCATTCTTGCTTCTTGGAAAATGCAATATTTCCACCATCATAGGATCTATATAACTATGACTAGCTCCTGAATCACTTAAAATAGAAATGGTTTGGTTGTTGAGATTACATTCCACTTCAATCGTATGTGACTAAAACTCAACTTGCTTGTTTTCCAGGGATACAGAGATCCTAGGTACATTTCTGCCCATGTCCTCCATTGTATCAGCTTGTTGGACATTGTGAAAAGTCCTCACTTTTTCACCTCTATGAGGACAATCTCTATACATATGATCTCCCCCACAACCCCAACATTTAATAGGTGGTTTCCTTGGTCTTTTCCCTCCTATCTCAATATTTCTGGGTTCACTAGAAGCTAGTTGTTCCTGAGGATTATTTTTGAAGAATGGTGGCTTAGTCCCCTTTTTCCTCTGTTCCATCTTATTTTTCTTCTTGTATTCCCAATATCTTTTTAAAGTTGGCCTCCCTTTATGTTAATCATAAATGCATTTAGCTCACCTTATGGTCTCCTCCAATGTTTTGGGATCATCATATTGTATCTTATCACTGATAAATGATGGCAACTCACTCAAATACCTATGAATCTTAACAGGCTCTGCCTTGATGAAAGAAACATACTTTAGCAGTTCTGAAAACCTTCTTTCATATTCATCTATTGTCATACTCCCAAGATTGAGTTCAAAGAACTTCCTCATTTTCTTGTCATAGTATCTCTTATTCAAGTATTTCTTTTGAAAATACCTCTTGAATTCCCTCCAAGTAACATTTTTCTCATCTATGTGTTGCACCAACACAAATTGGTCCCACCACATGGATTCCTTTCCCTTGATCTGATAGATGGAAATTCTTCCTTATACGTGTGAAGAGTAATTATGAAATTAAAAATACTTCCTCATTCCTAGAAGCCATGTCTCTACATCTTCGTCCTTATTTTTCTCACCATCAAATGTAGGAGGCTTGATTTTATTCATTTCTCCTTGTATCTCATCCACCCCATACCTCCTCTTATGTTTCTCTCCTAGTGGAATTCCTTGGGGAGTGATTGTGATGTCTGCCAACACTTTTTGTTCTTCTCCTCTCATCACGAGACCTGTGACTTCCTGATTTTCTTGAGTCATTCTCCTTATCCATCTTCTTTTATATTCTACCCAAGATCTGCATTAACTTTATGTTGAATTCCTCATGCTGCTCCTTGGATTTCATAAGCCTCTCATTATCAACTTTATAACTTTGGAAATCCTTTTGAAAAATTTTAATGGTCTCTACCAAGTTCATGTTTTCTTCCTTTCCTTCTCCATGTCCATTTGAGTTTGTACCTTCATTACCCATATTGACATACATCCCTCTGATCTCATCTTCCTGGTTGTAATCAACTTGTGTATCTTCCATGATTCTGAGCTATGTGTTGATCCTGTTATGATCTAATTGTTAACTCTACAAAATGTGAAACAAACAAAACTTATTAGGTTAATTGATTTAACAAATTCATGAAATTATGTACAATTCTGGTTCAATAATGCATCATAATTATTTCTTCTGGTTTCCTGAAAAATTGACTTCCCAGATCAATTTTCTATATGAATATTTATATTCTACTGTCCAATACCTTTCCAATGCCTGCTTCCATGCTCCATTCTGAGTCTTGAGCATAAAGTTATGGTTATTTGAAAATTGTCCATTAATTCTTCCCATGTCTTGTACTGTTGTAGCCTCTTGGATGTTGTGCATGGTCTTCACTTTGTCCTTTATATGAGGGAATTACTTGTACATGTGATCTTCTTCTAGATATAAATTATCTATCGGACCCATGTTGGATCCTCTCATGATGTACATGGGCCCTTTTTATTTCTTTATGCAGATCTAACAAAACCCACGGGTGCTTTACTCTAAGCCCCTTTCACCTAGAGTCAAAACCACAGGCGCTAGCCCCTTTTCTTTGGAAAAAATATCACATGATCCTAGGCTAGAACCAATCTCTCAATTAAAAGGTGTTATCCAAATCTTTGTGACTTTAGCGCTCCGTGAACATTCACCTTTTTAACACTCTAATATCCCAAAGTGGTTATCGACTGAATTCGGTCATAAAGTGACTTTGACTGTTGGGCATAGGTCTTCTCCCTAGCTTTGGGACTTCGGGCTTCATGAGTTTCCACGAATCCAACTTGCAAATCTCCCAGACTTCCAAACTGGAAAACTCCCAAAGAGTTCAGGGATCAAGGGTCCATGCTTTTCTCCTTGATCTACGACAGAGATCGAATCCAAGACTTCGAGACTCTGGGCTTCGACAGTTTCCATGACTTGAATACACAAATCTCCGGGACTACTAAAATCTTGAAGTGTTCAGGGATCAAAGGTCCACACTTTTCTCCTTGATATATGACAAATATCAAATTTGGGACTCCAGGACTTTGCACTTCGGGATATTTCACGACTCCAACAAGCATATATCCTAGATTGTCGAACTAGCGAACTCCCGAAGAGTTCAAGGATCAACGATTCACACTCCTCCCATGATAAAATGTTGTGATTAACTCCAGCCTTCGAGCTTCAGGGATTCTTGCTTCATATGATCACCACACTCCTGAACTATCGAATGCTGAACTGGAAAAATCTGAAATGGACGCTATCTGGAGATTCATTACCTTGACGCTCTGGAACTTTGGCTTCAGAATATTTACCCACAACACACTCCAAATTTCCTGAACGCTGAATTGGAGAACTCCTGGAGAGTTCAGGGATCGACAGTCTACACTTCCTACCAATATCAACAGCTGAGAGGAGCTATGTGATTCCATTTTTCAGAATTTTCCTGACTCCAACACACGTTGCCTCCCAAATGGTCGAACATCGAACTGTAATCGACAACTCACACTCCTCCCACAACTAATGGATAGGATACACTACAGAACTCTGGGCTTCAACATTTATTTCTCCAAATCATCACCACACCTCCGAATAGCCAAACGTCAAAATTACGAAGGGAAAATATCAACGACTGAGACTTCCTGGTTTATCAATGGTGGGGATTAACTCCGGTACTCCAGAGCTTCATGGCTTCAACCACTTTCCAACGAATACCTCCAAAATATCCTGGATATCTGAACATCGAAGGGATACCAATCAATGGATCCTTCTTCACTCTGATATCTATGACTGAGATCTATTTTGGGACTCCCAGATTCGGGGATTTATCCTTTTAGCAACATAAGAACTAAAATCTCCCAGAGTGCCAAATCGTCAAATAATGAGATTTACAGTTCGGATTCCACGATGGGATCTATGGTTGAGATCCACTTCACTTTGGCCAAGAATTATGGCCCAATAAACCCTATCGATGGTTCTTATTCTCCTATGCTCAGATCCAACAGCTGGGATCTGATCTCCTCTGCAGTGTGCTCTCCTCTCTTCTGGGTTTGATCCAACAACCCAGATCTAATCTTGTAGCCCAAATCAATGACTATTGTGGTTTCTGTCCTTTGCGGGGTTGACTCCTTGGCATCTTCTTGGTTTCTCTAAACTCTACAACTCCTGAGATTTCGAACATAGTCAAAGTGTGCTCTTAGAGCCCTCCTCCCATGGATGCATCATAACTTGAAATTTGGCCACTTCGAAATCAATTCTCTGTGAAATTTTGCTTCAATTTCAACTTGCTTGGCCCATCCAGACTCAGTGTTGAAAACTGGATCTCTAATACCATATTGTAACATCCCCAACATCCAATTGGGGTATGCCACATAAAAATTTTAAACTATATACAAAATGTAAACATACAAATATTCTACAAATACATAGATTCTTGCAGAATAATAATTGAAATACACATTCAACATACACATGAACAACCCATAAAAAAAAATGCATAAATAATGACGCAACACATAATTTAACACACAATTGACACTTATCTTTGATTAAAAAGACCACCAAATGTGTGCATACCTTCCATGTTCGTGGGCCTAGGCACCTTCTTCCATGTCTTCCCTTGACGTCCTCTAAAGTTGATCAGCATAGCGGAAAGAATTGTTGTCTTATATAGGTAGGGTTGATCCCTTGAAGTAAAGTTTGATGGAATTTGATTCTGATGAGGTTACTCATAGGCTGTCTGATCAAGTTTATTTCTAGATCAAAGTGAAAATGATGCGGAAAAACATCTTCCAAACCATGGTTGATGAAGGAGCCTCAACTTTTATCATGTCTATTTCTTTTTGAAAGGCCAATGGCTCTCCTAATCTTGAGACATATGTAACACTCTTGAAAATGTTCGAAATATCATGGAATCATCATCACATTAACCATCGCATTAGGTGGTAAGACTATCTCTGTTGTTGTGGAGGTCGTCGATGCACCTCTTGAGTATAATTTGCTACTCGATTGCACTTGGTTATATGAGATAATTTTAGTTGTCTCATCAATATTTAGGGTCTTACGCTTCCCTCATCAAATGAAGCTAGTGGTGATTGATCAACTTGCATTCTGTACCCTAGATGTTGGATAAAATGTGAGGTCTAATTTATCCTTTTTCAGTGATACCCAATAGTTTTATCTGAACATTGATGTGGGGATAATTAATATCCACCGCTTAAGGGAGTATTTTACCTTACCCCACCATATCTTATTGCAAATATTTATCCTATCAACACAATTTCCTTATTTACCAGTGTATCCCTAGGTTCGATTTATCATTGGGTGGTACCTACTCCCAAGGATGTTGATCCATTTGGAGCATCCATGCCTATTACTCTAGTGGATATTTCATATCAGGTGATCCAGTCAGCCACCACTGTATTTAATTTAGATTCCCCTTAGGATGTGTATTTTGATTAGTATCCAAGGACTTCCTGGGTCATCACTCCTTTGCCAGATTCCAATTACTTCCTAGGTATTGAACCTCCATTGAATGAAGATATCATGGATGTCATGGATTCACCTAATATTCCATGGGAGGATTTGCACCATCACATGTATTTTCTTCCTAATTTGAAACAGGTGGAGGATGACATTAAGAACCCTGTTGCTACTGGTAATGTTCAATGGTTCCAATATCCCATTATGATTCATGATGTTCTTTTAGAAGGGAACTTGGCCAAAATTTCAAAAAATATACCTATTGACATTTCATAGAATCCAGGTGTCATGGAACACATCCTGATAGGTGATGATTGTTCGGATCAAGAAATTGAACTATACATGGCCCTATTCAAAGAATTCTGCAATGTTTTTTTCTTGGTCATATGAAGAAATGCCTGGAATTGACACCCATATTGTCAAACATGAGATTAAAACATATGAGGGATCCAATCCAGTCTAAAATAATCTCCATCCAATTAATCGAAAGAAAGTTGTTTCCATCAAGGTGAAGTTCGAAACACTTCTTCGTGCTCAGTTTATCTATCTGGTTCCCTTGACCGAATGGGTTTCGAACATTGTTTCGGTGGATAAGAAATAAGGAACTCTTAGGGTCTATGTCGATTATAAGGAATTCAACAAATCTTGTCCAAAGGATAATTATCCAACCTCGTTCATTGATCATATTATCAATGAATGTGATGGGAGTGAAATATTCTCATTCATGGATGGTTTCTCTAGCTATAATCAAATCTGTATCAAACCAAAATATCAACACACCACTTCCTTTATTTGTCCTTGGGGTACTTTTTCTTATCGTAAGTTGGCATTTGGTCTTAAAAATGTTGGAGCCACTTTCCAACAGGCCATGTTGTATGTGTTTCATGACATCAAACAAATTATAGAGGCATACTTGGATGATTTAGTTTCTCATTCTAAGTGCTATGAAGACCATCCCAGTCACTTGTAAGCCATATTCACCCACTCCTGCTACTATAATATATGTTTGAATCCACATAGATTCATATTTTTTGTGGTGTCTGGGATATTTCTAGGCTTCATCATGTCTAAGTATGGGATCATGGTTGATCCCTTGAAGGTCGAGGCTATTTTTAATTTTCCTCGTTGTACCGTTATCCAACTTCAAAGTTTGCAAGGGAAGGAAAACCTTTTGTGTAGATTTATTTCCAATTATGCCGAGATCACAAAATGTTTTATGCATTTGTTGAATAAGGGCATACCTTTTGTGTGGGACTACCAATCCTAACAATCATTTGACAGCTTGAAGAAGGCCTTAATGCCAACTCCCTTATTGATTCCTCCTGACTATGGTTGGAATTTATTTCTCTATCTCATGGCCTCTAAATCCACCATTGGAATGGTGTTCGTCTAGGAAGATGATGCATAATGAGATAATTTCATTTACTATCTTAGCAAAGGACTTGCTGGTCCCGAGCTTTGATATTGTCATGTTGAGAATTTGGCCTTGGAAGAAATGCATGTTGTCCAACGTATACGACATTATATACTCCTGTAGAAGATCAATATTTCTTTTGATTCCAACCCAATTTAGTACATCCTTAGTTGTTATATTACTCGGGGAAGGTACTCAAAGTGGATTGTGATCCTCCAAGAGTGTGACCTAGAGACTGTTTGTTTCATCCAACTCTAGGAAATATTTTGCATTCATAAAGTTAATGTTAGAGATTCCCTAAGATGACGGCGAAACCATGGTTAATGACTCCTTCCTTGATGAGTTTTTATTCATCATTGACTCGTACAATCCCTAGTACGAAGATGTCTTAGTATACCTCCAAACCCAATGTTTATGTCCTCAACTTTCCTGTGATGAACGTTGTCGCATAAGAAATCAGGCTAGACACTACATCATTGTGGATGATACCCTTTATCGTTGAGGGGTTGATTTGATTCTACATCATTGCCTTATCCATGAGGAAGTTGAAAGGGTTTTGAATGACTTTCTTGCTAGGGAATTTGGTAGTCATCTCTCTAGGTTGGCCACTTCCTAGAAGATATTGTGCACTAGATATTTATGGCCCACAATATTCAAATATTGTATGCATGTGGTCCATAAATTTCATCCGTGTTAAATATTTACCTATAAAATGAACGCTCACCCTTCCCCACTTCATCCTATGGTGACCATTGGTCCCTTTGCTAAATGCATAATTGATTTTATGACATGTAAGCCTACCTCAACTAATGTTCATGGCTACATCATCGTGGGTGTTGACTACTTCACCAAATGGGTCAAGGCCTTGCCTACATTTTCTAAAGACTACAACACCACTACTCTTTTCATGTTCAATCACATTATTTCTAGGTTTGGTTTTCCTAAGACCATAGTGATGGAACATGGGTCCCATTTTTGAAATACTATGATGACCGAATTAGCTGCTAGGTTGGGTTTTCATCATGAGAACTCAACACTTGTTTTAGTCTGAGGGAAAGTACAAGAAGTTACTAGTAGATACTTACACAGAGAAACACATTTGAGAATCATATACAAGCACACATAGAGACACATGAACGAATACACAAGTAGTGGGAGGACCATCCAATGCACTTTATTATGTAGATAAAAAAACTCTCTCTCTATCTCTCTATTACATAAACACATATATTGTTAGGGACCTAACCTCCCTAACCCATCACATAGATAGAATAATATATTTTCCATGTAATAGAGGCTGACATTAGTAAATAAGGCCTATTTAATAAATATGAACAAGTCAATGTAATAAGACCTAATAGAATCTTTTACTTCTAGAAAGATCTTTATCCAGGATGTTCTTTCAAAGATAGAATTAGTATAAATAAGAGTAGGAGGCACGAGAAATATTTATCTTACGAATTATTGTAATAGAGCGCTACTATATTGGAGGTTTCCCCCTCAAAGAGGCTAGTGAACATTGTTCCCTTTCAATAAGTTATCATTTTGATGTGTTATTCTCTACATTCTGCCATTCTATTGGTAATTTCCATTATATTCATGTTTCTAATTAATATGACATAACTAGGTGCATAACAAGTGGTATCAAAGAACTTTCCTTGGTAGGAATTGTGGGTTAATTTTTTTTTCCAGGGTAGAGACGTGTTCCAGCATCTTTAAACTACAATGATCTATCATTCAATGCATAAATCCACGATTGGGGAATTATACACACAAGAAATACAAGAGGTTTTTAAGCTCAAATTATTGGACACCCTTGTAACCCCTGTTGGTACCCCTTCGAGTGCTAGCGCATTAGACAACACCTGTATATGAAGTTGCACTTCCAAGTACCTCTAGTATATCATGACCTCCCATAGGTATCCTGAAACTATCCATCGATCAATCGATCGACCACCTGACTGCTATAGTGCCATTGGAAAAAACACTTGGGAAGATACTCTCTATTACCTGGGTAATCGGTAGTACGACTAAGGGTACGATCTAGCCTCCATAGTTGGTTCCCTAAGATATAGGTCCAAGTACTATTGTTCGACCCCACATGTATATCAGAGAGGTATAATACAGGGAAAACACTTGTTTGTAGGCACCCTAGAAACCCTAATCCTTGGGATGGAAATAGAATAGAAAAGGATTATACAAGATCTATTGTAGTGCAACCTTGCCTCCTGCATTCGGGTTACAGAATTACAACACATTTTTTCCTTTTAAGAATTTCGACATTTTGACATTGCAGTATTATTTAGATCGGAGTATAAATCCGTAGGAGTGAAAAAAAAGAAAGATAAAAAAGAGAAAAAGGGGAATTCCAACAGCCTTATTTGATACCCATCTCATTAGATTTCCCTTTTTTCCCTGATCCTTTTAATACCTATTATTTTTAACCTTTTTTACTTTCCCACACCCTTATTTGAGACCTATCTCATTGGATTCCGCTTTTCTCCTCGATCGTTGTGACACCTATCATTTTTAACCTTTTTTTAACCTTTCCGCACCCTTATTTGAGGCCTATCTCATTGGATTCCTCTTTTCACCCTAATCATTATGATGCCTATCATTTTAATTTTTTTATAATCACGTGGACCCATATCATTCCTGAAACCCTTTTTTCCCACTTATCACATTGGTCTCCTCTAATTGCCTTGATCATCATGGTATATATCACTTCTCTACTTTCTTGTCCATGGACCCACCCCTCATCCCCTCATGGATTCGACCCTCCAAGAAGAAACCAATCAAAAAATGAATATTGACCTTACTTCACTTCATGCCAAAGTAAATAGGGACATTTCAACCATTCATGAAAAAATGGAAAACATCCAAGCCCAACTAGGTAGCCAAATTATTGATGTCCATTTCTCTCACAATGAATTCATGAACAAATTCTAGGGTCCTTCCCCCTCTGACCCACCTCTCTATACTGAAGGTGTTGAATCCAACCAACCTCTACACACTCATTCCAACTCCCTACCTTGTGACCCCCATTTCCCCAGAGTCAAGGTCAACAAATTTGATGGATCAGATCCACAATCTTGGGTTACTCATATGGAACATTATTTCTCCCTGTATGGTATCACTAATGAGTTAACCAATATTCGTCATGGAATTCTCTATTTGGATCCAGAAATATGGAAATGGTGGCAATGGTGTCACAATGATCATGAAGGGTATGTTTCTTGGTCATAGTTTGTTGTAGAGTTGTATGAACGCTTTGACATGGAAACCCACCATTTAGGACATCTGACCAAGATGAAATAGTTCAGAATAGTGGAAGATTTTATTGTTGCATTTGAGCACTTGGATTTTTGAACAGAGGGCATGACATATTATTTCATTAGGGAATTATTTATCAATAGCCTCAAGGATGAAATTCGCACCCAGGTAATAATGGCTTGCCCTCATACTTGGTTGGAAGCCACTAAGCGTGCCAAGGAGGCACAATAGGTCATCTTGTCCCAGCGCATAAAATCCACTTTTGTCCCTTTCCCTAAACCCAACACCCCTGCCTCTCAGGCCACTCCTCTTGAGGTCCACAAGTAACACAAGAAGAAGTGGATGAATGCCAACTCAAGGTTCTTTGCTATAATTGTGATGATAAATAATTTCCAGGGCACAAGTGTAAAGAACATAATTTTTTTATGGTCATTTCCAAGGATTCTTGTAATGAATATGTTTATGTTTCACTTGAAGCAGTGCTACCCTTAATCGATGATATTACACCACCCTTTGATCCCCCCGAGGTTGAATCATTGATTTCTCTACATGCTCTCACTAGTTTTTCTGCTCTTGAAATCCTGAAATTGATTGGTTACATTAAGCACATGAAAGCCATCATCCTAATTGATAGTGGTGACACTCATAATTTCATTCATCACCACCTTGCCCAAGAAGTCAATTTCTATATCCACACAATCAACTATTTTCAAATCATGATTGCCAATGGTGGTTCCATGAAATGTGGAGGGCTTTGTGAAAATGTGTGCTTACAAATTGGTCAGTATAATCTAAAATATCACATGTTTTCTATTGACATGGGTGGTTGTGACATTGTGATTGGTGAAGAATGGTTGCGCACCCTAGGACCCATACTCATGGATTTTAAGGAGTTAACCATGCAATTCCAATAAGAAGGACAACAATGTAAATTCCAAGGAATTACCACAGGATCTCTAAAGATTATTAGTTCCCATTGCATGGAAAAGTTACTAAAAAAAGGTCATTTTGGCATCATCTCCCAACTCCATTCCATTCAAGTAGTTGAGACACCCTCGATACACCCTGAATTTCAAGCAATCATTTCACACCATCACACTATTTTCCAAACCCCCCAGGGCCTTCCCCCCTCCCATGATGACCATGATCATTCCATTCCTTTAATATTGGGTAGTCTTCCTCCCAATGTTCTCCCTTGTCGTCATCCTTTTTCTCAAATAATGAAATTGAGAAAATTGTCCATGAATTGTTATAAGAGGGTGTTATCCATCCTAGTACTATAGCACACCCTACCAACCACAGGCTAGGGTGTGCCACCTTCAATCCCACCACTGGACTTATTTCTCTTACCATTACCTTTTTAAATTAATAAGGAAACATAAAAGAAAAGATCTAACGAAATGCACAAAAATAACCAACAAGCATGCATATTCTAAAGATTCAATTAAATGATAAATAAATACACAGTGGAATACATTCATATACAGATAAATAATACCATAACAAAGAGAACTTATATTTATAAAAGATGACACTAAATGGATGTAGACCAAGGACGTTCCACCCAACCGTAGACACTACTTCTCCAAATATCAACAACAGTGTCACCCCTGAGCCAGGGCTATGAATCCACAAGGATTGTTCCAGAGTGTTTCTTGGCTTCCCGAACCAGTCAGTACTCAATCTCTCACAGGATTTCACAACACTCACAACAATCCAAGTACCTAGCTCTCTTCTACCCAGCCTGCACCACCCGGGAGAATGGACCTCCACCCTTATCTGGCACACAGTCCCTCAGGAAGTCCTTCTCCTTCTCTGGGCTCTAGTGCAGCTAGTCCATAATCTCAACGATGGAACTCTCAAGACTCGCAACTATGAAAAAATCTAGACATAGGCCAATGCATCTCAGACATGGAAGCCTCAAGTCATGGCTGGATTAAAACAATGACCTCTACAACCAATGATACCATGGTGTTGGCATGTTTACAGGGAGAGTGCGCTTGTCATTGATGGCAAGAACAATGATGGAAAACATGAAAGCTCATAAGTGATAATGCTTTGCGCTTTCCAGAAGTGTAGCCAAGGTCCAAGAGAAGGACTCATAGGAGGAGCAAAGTTCGAGACCTTTGAACACTTAGAAAACCTTCTAAGTCAGAGAGATCATAAATCTTAGGAGGAAGAATGACAGTGGTCATTGAATCAATGTCCAGACAAGAGGAGTGTGCAGAAAGATCGAGCCGTCGATCTGAGAACATGATCGATGAACAACATTTAGTTCAGGTCTAGAGATGCGAGTAGGTTACACTCTAGAAAGTTTGAGATTTGAAATCCCTGAAATGCGAAGTTCCGCCAGCCGTCGGATCAATTTCGAGTGGAAGGATATGATAAGGTAGCAAAGCTGCATCGAAGAAAGATCGAGCCTTTGATCTAATATCCTAATCGAATGAACAACATTCACTTTAGATATAAAGATGCAAAGAGGTTACGCTCCGGAAAGTTTGAGATTTGAAAAACTCGAAGCCTGGAAATTTGAAATGAATAAGGACCGCCGAATCTCGAGATCAGACGATGACCGTTAGATCACAAAGATATACGTCAGTAGATTACATCAACAAATCTCATCCTCAAGGACATGTGTCAGACCATGTTAGCATGGACATGTGGCATACCACATCATCAAGACTACATCAGCAAGGACACATGGTGCAATCAAACAATGACAAGTGTCAAATTGATTCGACACTTCAAGTATGTGCAAATCACAAATTCGAGTGACACATGGAAACTAATAGCCTCGTTCCATGTCATCAAGTAACATAAGCAAGTGACATCACTCTGATAGTTTTACTTCGGGAGTTTCACCACCAAGGAGAAGGACAAAGTTTCGAAGTCTTGAAGGCCGAAGTTGCGAAGGGCCGAAGTGCCGAAGTCGTGAAGAGACAAAAAGCCGAAGTTCCAAAGTGAATGAGGACCGTTGATTTGAGGATGACACATGGCAGGAATCTGTGGACTTTTGTTAAAATATTTTTGGGAGAGTGTGAAGGTTGAGAGTTGAAATGTCCAAAGTCTGGAGACTCGAAGGAGATCTCGACCGTTGATCCGAGAGGGACACATGTCATTGCATTATGAACTCTTGGTGAAATGATCCAGGAGTAAGGGGAGTTTTAGAATTGAAAGGGCTGAAGTCCGGACTCATGGAGGAAATCTTAATCGTCGATTGAAAAGGACATATGTCAATAGACCTTCCATTCTAGAAGATATCCAGTCAGTAGTAAAAGGGTTTGATATTTGAAACTCCTGGAGCCCAGATCATGAAGCAAATCTCAGTCATTGATGTAGGAAGGTGGGATCTGGTCCGCATACTTGAGAGGATATATCTAAACCGTTCGTTCAGGAGCACCGTCAAGATTATGAGATTGATGATTGTGCTCCATTGCGGGGCTAGAACATGCTCACGTCTTAATTTTTCGTGAGCGGGTCGCAATTGAAACCACGGTTTTGAGGAAAGGACGCATGGAGGCTCGTAGTGAATTGCGAGGCAAAAAGCGGGTTTCCATCAAACTGCCTATGGACGCGCTCGAAATCGCGTGGTCACATGAAGTTCATAGCCCAAGGTCATATCATGAAAAGGCACTAGCTCTCACTAAACTAAGCTCGGGAAATCCCTTTAGAATATGCATATGGTCACCGTCATAGGTCATGTGAAGGAAGGGGATTAGAAGCCAAAGAAGCCATAATTGACTGGATGTAACTCCCGAGACAGACTGACTGTAACTGCAAAAAATGACTGATTACATATGCCAGAGAATTCGAAGAATATCAGGGTGCTCACAAGAGGAGTTGATGTGTCTCAAGGAAACTACCAATGGAATGAAGATTGTTCATAGAGACAATTGACAGATGGAAAAGTGTCGAAGTCTATAACTGCAACAGAGAGGATAAAACTTGACTGTGAAAGAGAAGACGAAGATTCACACTACCAGATAAGGTAGAGAACCTCAGGATAATCCACTGATTATGAATAGACTCAGTATAACCACCAAATAAGACAATGAGTTACATGGATGATCTAGCAGAGGACTAGGCATGATAAATATACACAGAACAAAGAAGAGAGGGTTACTTCTGTTGAGAGTTATTCATTCAGGTAGAAGGATGCTATGCGCAGGAGCTTGTTGGGCCCCAACAACTCCCCCTAATTTTAAACAAAATTTAAAGGGCCCCCATTAGAATCTTGATAATTATAGTGAGCTACAGAATCAACCTTTTCAAATAGTTCCATACCTTGACTTGCCTTGAGACAAACTTAAGACATTCACTATAATATGAGACATTTATTACAAGAGTATATGTCAAAAGTTAGAAACGAGCATAAAAATCTCAATTTAAACAAAAACGTTAATTTTTATCAAATGTTTACTTTCGTTTAAATTATGATTATATGTTTTTTCTTTTGCTCAGTAGAAAATTTCACTATTTTGAATAATGTGTTCAATACTTCATCAAATAATATCTTGGTTGGTTTCTCATTTTCATGAAATCATTTGGTGATATTAATTAATTAAATTCTTTTTTCATTTTGCATCTCATTTCAAAATAATAATAATAAAAGAATTATCTATCATTTGTTTGATTTTGTAAAAAACCAAAATTAATATTTTTTCCCCATTAACTTGAAGCTTCTAGATCATATTTGAAATAAAATTATAAACAATGTTTGTTTATAAGTTATAGTTAGTTTAAATTCATTTTTTATTTTTCTAGATTTTGTTTTATTCTCAATTTTTAGGTTATTAATTTAGGTTTCTTTTTGTTTCACAGGTTTCTATTATCAAATATTTGATACGGATCTGATCATGGCTTGATTTTATTATCCAAATACATTCAAGATGATTGATCCAAAAATAATATTGGATTGCTACAAATAATTTTATGAGCAACAACAGATAAAATTTGGAAAGGTGTCAAGATCAGACATGATATTTTGCAGAACTGATTGCATCCAAACCGTGAGGAATTTGAATAAACGGTTGAAAACCCAGAACCAAAATGGACCCATTTACCTTCAATGTAGATATTTTTCCAAACAAATGCACGATTTGAGATATTTTTGGGTCTCTTTTTGAGGAAAATTTCAGGTAGACGAAATTAATAGTGACACCCAAACTGTTCATTCATTTTATAAATATATGAGAAAGATCAGAGCCATGAGGATCCAAGAATTGGAGAGAAGAATTTTTATCCTTTCTCTTTTGTATATTATTTCTTTTTTAAACTTTTCTTCTTTTCAAATGGAGTAATGGATGGTTGGAATCTTTGAAAGAATGGATGAGTATTTTCAAAGAAGAATATGGAATTCCAGGTTGCTTAATGGCTTTTGTCCTATGAGTAAAATGGTTTTATTTTCATATAATATATTCATATTCTTTGAATAATTTATTATGCATTGATTTAAATAGATTTATTCTTTTTTATCAATACATGGTTAATTATTATCATTTATGTATTAATTTTTCCAATCTTTAAAGTCTATTATCCAAAAAAATTCTTCCAGGACTACGGAATGGACAAATGATTCCAAAAAATTAATAGAACGACATATATGCATTTTGTCTTTAGCCTTTTGTTTATATTGTTGTTATTTATGTTTTTGTTTTAATCCTATTACATGTGTAGGTCTGATATCTTTAAGTTAAATGATCTGTGGTGTGTAGGAGGTTTATATTATAAATACCATCGATCATTTGCTTCATCAAAATACAAATGTTGTGATTATATCTTCGATTTAAATAATGGGATTTATCTTTGAGTTTTAAATTGAATGATAAAATGCACAGATTGCTTCTAGATTTATCTTGCTGTAATCATGTATAATTATGAGATCACAGGTTTATGTTCGTGTTTCTTTTTCTGTCATTAAAACCTAAGCTGCCAATACATGTTCTGAATTTATTTAGAATAGTCATAAGGTTCATTGCAGATTTCTCTCTTGAACATGACAGTTGGATGTTCACCACTCATGCAGATGCTTGGATACACCTCACTAATTCATTGATAGGATAGCTTCTTTGTATTTTTCTGTCATTTACATATCATTGAAACTAGAATGTATGGTTCAGCTTTGACTATCCACATGTTCATGTTTCATTAACTTTTTTGCAAGATTCTTTAAATTTATAAAAGAAAAACAATAAATATTTTTATGTTCTTTGTTTATCTGCTTCCTAGAAGCAATCATTTTTCACATCGATTTTCGTAAGTTTCGATTAAAACTTGCATCTTGTAAATCATGTAAATAAACGAGACTTGTATATCTTCTGCTTAAATACAACTACTATAGTTACATTTGAACACATGTACACATATATAGTGTGTTTAGTAATTAGTTAGTTATTTCTCTCTTTTATTCATTTCTTTTAGGATTCTTAGATTGGCTAACAGAGCCATTAAACCCATCAGAACGAGTTACACCAAATGGCTTGGGTTATTTAGACAACCCTGGACCAGACTCGCTCTTCTAGTTGACGAACGGTCAATTTCGCCCGTCAATAGAGATGAAGCGCAAAGAAGAGGTGTAGAACATAGAAGAGAAATGTTTCACAGAGCATAAAATGCAGAAGAACATAAAGCGCAAGGGGTTGTGAGCAAAGAGACACTAATGCAAGAATAATAGAGTAGTGTACCATAAAACTGATGAGACTGGTAAGCCATAGATATATGTTGTATCACTATGATAAATTAAAGAAAGAAAAAGATTTATATTTCAGGGTTGTAGGGAGGTGCTAGGGAGGAATGGTTTGCTCAGAGTTTCAAGTGGGTTCTTGAACACAGGGAGTTGTAGCTTCCATCTAGCTGCAGCCATAAAAACCAGGGTGGCAAGGTGGTGCAAGGGAGAACTATTGTTCTCTGTTATACAGGTTGGTGCCTGTGTGACTGGAAGTTGGTGCATCCATACAGTTGGTGTTGGAACACTTAGGGAGTTGGTGCTTCCTTCTAGTGGGTGCTAGAGAAACTAGGGAGTTGGTTCTTCCTTCTAGTGGGTGCTAGAGAAACTAGAGAGTTGGTGCTCTCAGCAAGTTGTTTCTTGTAAAATAGAGGTTGTAGCCTCAAGAGGAGTTGGAGCTCATAAGAATGATAATGTAAAGAAAATAAAGATTACTTATCATATCAATAAGAAGAGGTTTTTCCCTTTATGGGTTTCCTCAGGAAATATCTGTCTCTGTATATTTCTTGTATGTGATTGATGTTGAATATTCTATTGCTTACTTCCCTGCAATATTGTGATTGTCATTGAGTGTTATGTAAAGAGTTTTAAATGGGCATAATTGTTTAAGCACATTAACAACTGATTCACCCCCCCGCCCCCCCTCTTAGTTTTCCAACAATTGGTATCAAAGATGGTTCCTTTTATTTAAAGGTAGATCAGTAAGCTTAAACATGTCAATTCATGAAGGAAATTCAACCAATAAGGCCCCTCTGTTCAATGGAACAAACTTTGCCTTCTGGAAAGTTAGGATGAGAACCTACATAATGGGTTTAGGTGCAGATGTCTGGGATGTGGTAGATACTGGGTATGTAAAGCCAATTGTACTAGCTAATAAGGATGAAAAGCTATAATTCAGCTTCAATGCTAAGGCTATGAATGTTATTCTGAGTGGACTTCCAGAAGCAGAATTTGTAAAAGTTATGGACTTAGAAACTGCCAAAGACACGTGGGAAAAACTCATTAGCAGTTTTGAAGGTAATGAGAAGGTAAAGGATGCCAAGATTCAAACCTACAGAGTACAGTTTGAACAACTAGAAATGAAAGAAGATGAAACTATTGGGAAGTACTTTCTGAGAGTTGAAGAACTAGTAAATGAAATGAAATCTCTTAGTGAAAAAAATGGGGAAGCCTCTTTAGTTCAAAAATTTTTGAGATCTCTGCCAAATAGGTTCAATCCAAAGGTCTCTTCAAAATAATAACTTAATGATCTAAAATATTTGAATTTTGATCAAATTATAGGAATGTTGACTGCATATCAAATGAGGATAGGTAAAGATAAATTTACCACTAGAGAAGCTTCTTTTAAAGAAGATAAGAATGAGGAATCTGAGCCTGATAAAATTGAAAAAAAAATTGTGAGAAGACTAAAGAAAGTATCAGGAAAGTATCAAGACAAGTTGCCCTTAAAGTGTTTTAACTGTGGAAAGATAGGTCACTTTTCATCTAAGTGTCCACACAAGAAGAAGGATCAAAATTCTAAAGGTGAAAAAAAATACAAACCCAAGAGATTTGGTAAAAATAAAAGTTTATGTGTAAACAATGATGACTCTTTAGAAGACACATATAGTGACTCTTCCTGTGAAGATAAGGTTAATGACTTTGTGCTTATGGCCAAAGAGGATCATGATAAAAAAAACACAGGAAGTGATGTTAATGATGAAGAAGCTATGGTTGACATGGAAGGTGAACTAATCAGTTCTTTAGAAGAGATTGATAGACTTAGACTCAATAAGAGAGAAAAAAAACAATTGTTGATGCAGTTTGAAAAGAATGGTATAAAACCTGATGAAGACTTTGCCATGCTAAAAGTGGAGTTAGAAGAGGCAAAGAAGATAGAGGACATTCTGAAACAACAGTTATTAGAAAATAAGGTAAGATGTGAAGCCTTGGAAGAAGAGGTAGTGAAAACCAGAAAAGAGATGGAGAAGTTTAAAGCATTGTATCTCCAAAAACTTCCAAGCATTAAAGCCTCAGAAGAACTAAATGACATTCTGAACAAACAAAGATCCCCTTTGTTGAAGACTGGTTTAGTCTATGTAAGCGGTTCAAGCAGCGAAGAGACAGAAAGAAAAGGGCCAGTAAAGTTGATCAAGTTCCAAGTCAACAAATAATCAAACCATGAGAGTACTCTGTCACCAAAAGATAATAAAGAAAAGATGATCCCTGATAAAAAACAAAGAGGTCAGAAGATGGAGCAACAATTGCCAAGAATAAGGCAACCCTTCAGGTACCAAAATTTCTTCCATGGTTACTTCTTTTACTGCTCTAATTTTGGTCATAAGATTGAAAATTGTCAAATTAAGTTTAGAAACATGCAACTGAGGAGGTCAAGAAATAAACAATGTTTACAACACAGAACTAAGCAACCAATGAATAGACAACATAGCACCAATCACTTTGACCTACTGAACAATGAGCTTGAATGTTATAACTGTCATAACTTCAGCCACAAAGCTGCAATATGCCATCTGAAGAATTACAAAATAGATACAAAGATAAAACCCTTAGCTAAAAATGTCAGCACATGGAGAAAGAAATATAGTGAAAATTGTGGTCTAGTACTTTTAGCTAAAAAACAAAAAGACCCCTGGTATATAGACAGTGGATGTTCCAAGCACATGACTAGAGAGAAGGATAATTTTTTGTCTATAAGTAAAGGTAAGATAGGAAATGTGACCTTTGGAAATGATGAACCAGGTAAAATCAAGGGTAAAGGGATGGTGAGTTTAAGTAATGGCAAAGGAAAATCCCAGGATGTCCTACTTGTAGATGGGCTGAAATATAATTTTCTCAGTGTAAGTCAGATGTGTGACAGAGGATGTGAAGTGGTGGTCACTTCCAAAGATTGCAAGATGAAGGCTGTAAATTCAGGACAAGTGGTGGCTAAAGGCACAAGGACAGACAATAATGTATATGTGGTGAAAGAATATAGAGAAGAGTGTCATCTAAACAAACATGATGAGAGCTGGTTATGGCATATGAGACTTGGACATCTAAACTTTGACCACTTAATCAAGCTCAAAAATCTTGAGGCAGTAAAAGATATTCCAAGAATATTAAAGCCACAAGATTCTGTGTGTAAACCCTATCAAATAGGAAAGTTAACTAGGACATAGTTTAAATCCAAGAACTCTACTTCAACAGAGAAACCACTCCAATTAGTTCATATGGATCTATGTGGACCATCAAGACAAGAAGGCACAGGGAAGGAAAACTAATTCATGATGATCATTGATGATTACTCCAGACTCACTTGGGTTTATTTTCTCAAAGAAAAAGATGAATCATCTGAGAAATTTAAAATATTTAAGGCTTTATCTGAGAATCAAACAGGCAACAGATTAAAGGTTGTAAGATCAAACAAAGGAGGAGAATTTATGTCAAGTGATTTCAAGGAGTTTTGTGATAAACATGGGATCAAAAGAGAATACACAATCCCAGGAATCCCACATCATAATGGAGTAGTTGAGAGGCAAAATAGAACAATTCAACAAATGGCCAGGTCAATGATGAATGAGAAGAACATAGGTCAAACCTACTGGGTAGAAGCAATAAACACAACAATCCATATTCTTAACAAATCTCATCTCAGACCACAAAGTGACAAGACACCTTATGAATTGTGGCATGGAAGACCTGCTACAATCAAACACTTCAAAGTCTTTGGGAGTAAGTGCTACATAAAGAATAATAATGAAAACCTTGGCAAGTATGATGACAGGGCTGATGAAGGCATCTTATTAGGGTATGCTACAAATAGTAAAGGATACAGATGCTATACTAAGAGGCTGCATAAATTGGTTGATTGTATTGACATAAAAGTTGATGAAGGAGTCCCAGTAAGAGAGGAGAGAGATATTGAATCAACAACTGACGATATAGTCAAAGTTGAAGCTGAACATGTCTAAGAATCAGAATAAGAAGACTCTGAGTCAGATGAAGATGCAAATACTCAGGTAGACTCAAATCAGTAGACAACATCAAATTCGTCCTCCAGGATTACTCAAAAGAATCATCCTGCAAGTCAGATAATTGGTGAGAAAGACAAAGGTGTACAAACCAGGAGAAGGATAATCAAAAACACTGAGAAAACACATATAACCTTCATATCCATGGTGGAACCCAAGAACTTTAATGAAGCCAATGAAGATGAAAATTGGTTAAAATCAATGAATGGGGAACTTGATCAGATTGAGAAGAACAATACTTGGGAGCTTGTTCCTAGACCTGCATATAAGAATGTAATTGGCTCCAAATGGGTGTTTAAGAATAAAATAAATGAACAAGGAAAAATTGTTAAGAATAAAGACAGATTGGTCTATAAGGGGTATGCACAAGTTGAAGGACAATATTTTGATGAAAATTTTGCACCAGTGGCAAGAATGGAAGCCATCAGGATTGTTATGGCCTATGCATGTCATACGAACTTTAAAGTATATCATATGGATGTTAAGTCAACTTTTCTTAATGGAGACATAGAAGAAGAATTATACATGGAGCAACCTGAAGGATTTTCACTGACATATAATCCTAACTATGTATGTAAGTTGAAAAATTCATTATATGGACTGAAACAGGTACCAAAATCTTGGTATCATAGACTAAACACATTTCTATAAGACAAAGGGTTCAAGAAAAGTATTGTTGACAATAATCTATATACAAAATCTAAAGGTGATGGCTTATTGGTTGTTGTGGTTTATGTAGATGACATTATCTTTGGTTGCACTAATGACCTTTTAGTTCAGTGGTTTTCTAATTCAATGCAGACTGAGTTTGAGATGTCCATGATAGGAGAACTCTCATATTTTCTTGGTTTATGAATCAATCAGAGTTATGCAGGGATATTTATCTCTCAAGAAAAATATTTGAATGAGATGTTAAAGAGGTTTTAGATGGAATATTCCTCTCCTATCAGCGCACCTATGGTGGTTGGTTGCAAGCTTAGTAAAGATGATATTTCACCTGATGTTGATCAAAGAACATATCAATCAATGATAGGTAGTATTATGTACATCACAACATTCCATCTTGATATAATGCAGGTTGCTGGAATGGTAGGTCATTATTTGTCTTCCCCTAAACAAAGTCATTTAGCGGCTGTAAAGAGGATATTCAAATATTTGAAGGGTACAATGACTTAGGGTCTTTGGTATCCTAGAAATAAAAACTTACAATTAACTCCTTATTCAAATGTTGATTGGGCAAACTGTTTGGATGAGAGAAAGAGCACTAGTGGAGGTGCATTCATCTTAGGTGATTTGTTAGTAGCATGGCTTAGTAAAAGAAGGGATCTATCTCATTATCAACTACAGAGGCAGAGTGCATTGTTGCTGCTACTTGCTGCACTCATATTTTATGGATGTTACAAACTCTTACAGATTTGAAGGTAACTTATACTGATCCAATTCCACTTCACTATGATAACACCAATGCCATTAGTGTCTCGAAGAATCCTGTCCTCCATTCAAAGATGACGCATATCCCAATAAAGTATCATTTTCTCAAAGAGAAGGTTACAAACAGAGTTGTTCAACTGAATTACATTCCTTCCGCAGAACAAATTGAAGACATATTTACTAAACCCCTAGCCAAGACACCTTTTGAATATGTTCGTTAGAAGCTGGGTGTTATCCATAATCTAACCTAAGAGATTCCATCATGTCAGGGGGAGTATGTGTTGGTTGAATATCTGATACCTCCGCACAGTACTACAACATCTCAGTGGGAGCATGTTTTCTTTGACATTGATGTCAAAGGGGGATAAAAGGAGTGGTCCAGATGCTATAGTTGGAGGTCTAGGAAGAATAGCAAAACCTTTTAGGGTTTCCATCAATTCCAAAGAGGGAGATTGTTGGCATATTTACAAGGAGAGTGCGCTTGTCATTGATGGAAATAACAACAATGGAAAATAGGAAAGCTCAACAGCGACAACACTTTGCGGTTTCCAGAAGTGCAACCGAGGTCCAAGAGAAGGAATTGCAGGAGGAGAAAAGGTCAAGACCTTTGAAAACTTAGAAAACCTTCTAAGTCAAAGAGATCAGAAAGCTTAGGAGGAAGAACGACAGTGGCCATCGGATCAGTGTCTAGACAGGAGGAGCATGCAAAAAGTTCAAGCCCTCGATTTGAGAACATGATCGATGAACATCATTTAGTTCAGGTCTAAAGATGCGAGGAGGTTACACTCCAGAAAGTTTGAGATCTGAAATCCCCAGAATGAGAAGTTCCACCAGCCATTGGATCAATTTCGAGTGGAAGGATAGGATAAGATAGCAAAGATGCATCACAGAAAGATCGAGTCATCGATCTAAGATCCTGATCGAATGAACAACATTCACTTCGGATATAAAGATGCGAGGAGGTTACACTCCGAAAAGTTTGAGATTTGAAAAACCTGAAGCCTGGAAATCCGAAATGAATAAGGACCATCGTATCTGGAGATTAGATGATGACCCTTAGATCACAAAAATCTACATCAACAAATATCGTCCTCAAGGACATGTGGCAGACCTTGTCAACATGGACATGTGGCAGACCACATTAACAAGAATACGTTAGCAAGGACACGTGGTGTAATCAGACAATGACAAGTGTCAAGTTGATTTGACATTTCAAGTACGTGCAAATCACAAATCCGAGTGACACGTGGTAGCTAGTAGGCTCATTCCATGTCATCAAGTAACGTAATCAAGTGACGTCACTTTTGGAGTTTTACTTCGGGAGTTTCACCACCAAGGCGAAGGACAGAGTTCCAAATTCCCGAAGGCCGAAGTTGCGAAGGGTTGAAGTGCCGAAGGGCTGAAGTCGCAAAGAGACGAAGTGTTGAAGTCACGAAGTGAACGAGGACCATTGATTCGAGGAGGACACGTGGTCGGAATCTGTGGACTCTGGCTAAAATCGTTCTGGGAGAGTGTGAAGGTTGAGAGTTGAAATCTACGAAGTCTAGGGACCCGAAGGAGATCTCGACCGTTGATCCGAGAGGGATACGCATCATTGGGTCGTGAACTCCAGGAGAAAGCAGAGTTTGAGAATTGAAAGGGCTGAAGGCCAGACTCACAGAGGAAATCTTGATCGTCGATTTAAGAGGATAGATGTCAGCTAACCTTCCATTCTAGAAGATATCCAGTTAGCAGCAAAAGGGTTTGAGATTTGAAATTCCTAGAGCCTGGATCATGAAGTAAATCTCATTCGTTGATGCAAGAAGGTGAGATCTAGTCCACAGACTTAAGAGGACAGATCTTAACCGTGTGTTCAAGAGCACCATCATGATTGTGAGATCAACAATCATTCTCCATTATGGGGCTAGAACATGCTTGGGTCTTAATTTTTTGTGAGCGGGCCACAATTGAAACCATGGTTTTGGGGAAAGGAAGAGTGGAGGCTCGTAGTGAATTACGGGGAAAAAAGAGGGTTTCCCTCAAACCGCCTATGGACATGCCTGCAATCGCATGGTCACATGAAGTTCATATCCTAGGGTCATATCATGAAAAGGAGCTAGCACTCACTAAATGGAGCTCAGGAAACACATTTAGAATAGGCATATGGTCACCGCCATAGGTCACATGAAGGAAGGGGCTTAGAAGCCAAAGAAGACATAATTGACTAGCTGTAACTGCCGAGATGGACTGACTGTAACTATAGAAAATGACTGATTGCATTTTCCAGATAATTCAAAGAATATCAGGGTGCTCCCCAGAGGAGCTGATGTGTCTCAAGGAAACTACCAGTGGAATGAAGACTGGTCATAGAGACAATTGACAGATGGAAAAGTGTCAAAGTCTATGACTGCAACAGAGAGGATAAAACTCGACTGTGACAGAGAAGACAAAGAGTCACACTGCCATAGAAGGTATAGAACCTCAGGATAATCCATTGATGATGAAAAAACTCAGTATAACCGCGAAAGAAGACAATGAGTTACATGGATGATTTGGCAAAGGAATAGGCATGATAAATATATGCAGAACAAAGAAGAGAGGGTTACTTATGTTGAGAGTTATTCATGTTGGTAGAAGGATGTTATGCGCAGGAGCTGAAGAGCACATAAGAGGTGTAGTGCATAGAAGGGAAATGTTGCATAGAGAATAAAACACATAACAATAGAAACCACAAGGGGTTGTGAGCAGAGAGACACTAATGCAGGCAGAGCAGAGCAATGTAATAGAACAATGATGAGACTGGTAAGCCATAGATAAATGTTGTATCACTGTGATAAATTTAAGAAAGAAAAAGATTTATATTTCAGGGTGGTAGGGAGGTGCTAGGGAGGACTGTTGTCCTCAAATTTTCAGGTGGGTTCTTGAACATAGGGAGTTGTAGCTTCCATCTGGTTGCAGCCAGAAAAACCAGGCTTGCAGGGTGGTGCAAGGGAGAACTATTGTTCTCTGTTATACGAGTCGGTGCTTGTGTGACTGGAAGTTGGTGCTTCCATCTAGTTGGTGTTGGAACACTTAGGGAGTTGGTGCTTCCTTTTAGTGGGTTCTAGATGTACTGTCCCCGACCATCAACCCCACGGTCGGGCAATGCTACTACGTGAAAACATTCTCAAACTTATATAGTATTCATTTAAATGAAGTCAAATGACTTAACATAGAGTAAACATATAATTACTGCTAACATACATAATTAATGGAATTAATAGTAAATATCATTGCAACGGAATAAATGATAATATTGGAAGCATCACAAGCATGCATTTTAATTGAAATTAAACACATGCATATACTTATCTTTGAAAATGTTGCAACTCCACCAACTACGTGCAGACCTTCCACGAACCTCCCAACCTTAGACCACACTACTCATCACGCTCAGCAGTAGCTCACCCCCGAGATGGGACCAAGATCCACCTCGGGCAAGGAATTCCTAGAATAGGCTGAGGTTATAGGAAAAATACATAGAGAAACCAAAAGGATTCTCTCCAGGAGCCTTTTTACCCCCACTACTCATGGACTCTCATTCCTCAAATGCCTATTCCACCCGAGAGTATACACCTTCACAAGCACAATCCATCGGTGATTCACCTCCCTCTCTAGGTCTCGGAAACAGGCCAGATCAAGAATTATCAAAGCTCCATAGTTGGTGTTGGACTCTCTCTAGGAGAAAACCACTTGCCAGCAGACTCTCTCACCTAGACAGAGTTGCTCACAGACCTGACAACCTACCTCTTCTAGCATGGGCTTGACAACCCGGTTCTTCAACCAGTTTTCAACTCAATTACCACAAGTTTAGGATAATATTAGCATAAACAACTTTTAGCTAACTGACGGGTGATAGAAGCAACAAGAAAATTGGGTGTGGACGTCCAGAAAAATGACAATCGGTCACTAAGACACAACACGATTCATGTAACACTGGTTTTAGGATGCGTGACAAGAAATCCACACACAGGTTGAACATAGACTCGATGGTTTAGACACAGGGTGTATCGGCTTCTCAAGAAAACATCACAGGGTAAAATCATGAAGCTGGGTAACACTTTTGCTTGTTTTATGACAAAAAAAGATGTATTTTCACAAGTTCTTCAACTTCTGGCATACAAAAGTATTTTTTTTATTTAGAATTTCACTTTACAGTAAAAATAAAACTTGTAAATAATTTTGTTATCTTTCCAATGACTATTTTTTAATTTTTTTTTATCAAGATTTGATATGTCAATTTGACAATTGTTTAACAGTATGTTCCTTAAATATGAAATGAATGATAATGAGTTATTGTTTTCCACAACAATGTATCTGTTATTAAAATTATGTTTTTAAGAAATGAAATATACAACAACAATCTAGAGAGACTCTATTTTATTATGACTATAATTTTGAATTTAATGGATGAATATTATAATTTCTAGAATTTTTTTAAGTTGACCAAGCTGAAAACGTTGCATATTTTAAACACGTGTTTTTCTACAACATGTATCTATCTTAATTTTTACTTAAAAGTAAAATCTAAAAATACCCTTTTGATGAGAACATTTTAACAATTATGAATATAATTTTTCCATAATTTTCCGTTG
>ML779280.1:105594-152174 GCA_009831015.1 Picea engelmannii | reverse complement strand
TTCACGTTTTCGGCCGAAATATTCTTTCGGCCGAAACCTAGTTTTTAACGGAATCCGTTAAAAATAAACGTTTCGGCCGAAAAATATTTCGGCCGAAATATTCTTACCAAGGGAAAATAATTCATTCAAAAAACATTGTACACAAATTTTGACAGCACCGTTAAATTTGACGTGAAAATTTTCAGCCGAAAAATATTTCGGCCGAAAGTAATATTTGTTCGGCCGAAAAATTGCCGCTAGAAATTTTGGAGACCCGATTGTCATGAAAGTGTTACCCAGATTCATGATTTTACCCCACAGACCTCAAGTTTCAGATCTACATGAGGGTATGCATGCAGATATCATATGCATCTGCCACACAGTTTAGACAATGGACAGTCGAATGGAGGATGAACACAGAAACCAGACGAAATTCCTAGTTTCAGACAGTCGATGGTAGAATAGAGGACGAACCCCAATCATGAATCAATTCTTGGGTTAAATTACATGTGCCTAGGATGACACATGTCACCCATGAAGTTGCATGTGCTTCATCGACATGTGTTCCCTTTTGCACACCTTCCCCCTTCCAGGGACTTAGGATAAAAACATACATTTCACATAGCTTTTGGAATAATAATAAATTATTATTCCCAAGGACTTAATCCCCTAAGATTATGTCCTCTTTCCAACCTTTCAACCCCTTTTCCCTTACCCACCTTGTGGAATCTTAGTCACCCATCACTCTCTCTTCATGGTCGGTCTGCATGCAACAATCTTTAATATTTATTAATGTTCTGCATATTACATATACAAAAATAGGCTCCTGCCTTTAACACTTAGGCTCTCTGGCCTAATAAACACATAAGCCCACAAGATTATCAATACTTGGCTCACCATCCTACAAAACATGATTTAGAATTCATAAACATGATTACAATAGGGCTCGTCCTTGGGGATATTACAATCCCCTCTTCTTTTTTCACTGTCCTCAGTGCAACGTTTACACAACATTAACAAGATTTTCAAAATCTTCAAAAAGATGCAGGTATTCCGCCCGCATAGCATCCTCATGCTCCCATGTCATGTCCTCAGGACCGTACCAGGTCCACTGGACCTTTACAATCCCTATGGCTCAATTCCGGAGCTGCGTGCTTTTCTGGTCCAATATGCACACAGGATGCACTTGCAGGACACCTTCTTGCTCCACCTGCATCACATTCCAATCAATTACATGATTAACATTAGGTATATATTTCTTAAGCAATGAAACATGATACACATTATGTATAGTCATGGATGCAGGTAATGCAAGCATATATGAAACTATCCCAATCCTTTCTAGGATTTCAAATGGCCCACCAAATCTGGCTGCCAACTTAGCGCAACTTCCCAGCTTCAGGGAACTTCTATTGGATTTGAATTTTAGGAAAACATGCTCTCCCACTTTAAACTCTCTGTGGGTTTTGTTTTTATCAACATAACTTTTCTGCCTGTCTTGGGCATATTTCAAATTCTACTTAATTTTTAGCATATGTTCTTCCATTTTATTGAGCAACTCTTGCCCAACTACTGCCCTATCAGCTGGATTATCCCAGCTTACTGGAATATTTCACTTTCTACCATAAAGTGATTCAAATGGGCTCATCTTCAATGATGCTTGATACCCATTGTTGTAGGCGAATTCTACCAAATGTAGGTAGTCTTCCAATTTCGATGGTTTGTCCATCACATACATCCTTAGTATGTCTTCTATCACTCGATTCACCCGCTATGTTTTCCCATCAGACTCAAGATGATAGGTTGTGCTAAAGTTCAGTTTCATTCCGAACCCCTTGAATAACCCTTTCCAGAAATTTGAGGTAAATTTTGAGTCTCTATCAGACACAATCGTCTTGGGAATTCCGTGCAATCATACTACTTCCCTCATAAAAATATCAGCAACATTTGTTGCCTTGTGAGTAGTCTTTAGTGGAATAAAATGGGCATCTTTCGTAAGATTGTACACCACCACCATGATTGAATCATGCTGCTTTCCGGTTTTGGGCAATCCCGTGATGAAATCCATTGTCAGCACTTCCCACTTCCACTCAGGAATGGGTAAAGGTTGGAAAATCCTGCTGGGTGTCTGTGCTCAGCTTTAACCTTTTGGCACTCCATACATTTGGCGATGTATTCAGAAATCTCTTTCTTCATGCCTGGCAAAAAATAATGGCTCTTGATTTCTGCCACAGTTTCTGATATCCAGGGTTCCTTGCATAAGGAACATTATGCATTTCATGCAAAATCACAAGTTTCAAATCCTGGACATTAGGTACATAAATTCTATTCTTGTATAGAAGTATTTTGTCAGTTTCCAACTTATAATTCTCTACTTTCTGTGGCATCTTACCTTGCTATAGCTTTTCTACCAAATCCCTGTACTACAAATATGTATTTGCAGCCTCTGAAATTCTTCTTTTAATATCAGTTCGGTACATGCTAATGGTTGTAGCATGTAATTCATGCACTCTCTTGCTGAGTGCATCAACCACTTTATTTTCCTTCCCTTTGATATGCTTGATATCAAAATCATATTGACATAGAAACTCCAACCACCTACTTTGTTTAGCGTTCAAGGTTGGCTGATCAAACACATACTTTAGACCATTATGGTTTGTTCTCAGTTTGAACCTCCTTCCCATGAGGTAATTCCTCCACTTCTTTAGAGTGTTTACTATGGCTGCCAACTCCAAATCATGAGTTGCATAGTTCCTTTCATGTTCTTTCAAATTTCTAAATTCATAACAAATTACGAATCCATTCTAATTGAGGACTCCTCCTAGTCCTTCTTTGCATGCATCTGTGCACACCACAAAATCTTCATTTGGATCTGCAATCCTCAGGATTGGAGAACTGGTTAACAATTGCTTCAATTGTTGGAATATTCTCTCACAATCCTCTGTCCACTGAAACTTCTTCTCCTTCCTTTGCAAGGAAGTGATAGGGTGAGCTATCCTCGAGAACCCTGCGATAAACCTTTTGTAATAACCATCTAAATCCATAAAGGATTTGACTTCCGACACATTTTTAGGCGCTGACCATTCTCTGATGGCCTCAATCTTCTCAGGGTCTACAACTATCCCATCCTTAGAAATAATATGCCCCAAGTAATGTATCTGCTCCTGATAAAACAAGCACTTGCTCAACTTGGCATACAATTGATTCTCTCTTAGCACTTACAACACCATCCTCAGATGTTGCTCATTCTCTTCCTCTGACTTGGAATACACCAGAATGTCATCCAGGAAGACTATTACAAAATTGTCTAGATAGTCCCTGAATACACCATCCATCAGGCACATAAAAACAACAGGTGCGTTCGATAGTCCAAATGGCACCACTGTGAACTTGTAATGACCATACCTTGTTCTAAAGGTGGTCTTGCTGATGTATTCATCCTTTCTCCTTACCTAGTGATATCCCGACCTGAGGTCTATCTTTGAAAATATCTTTTTATCCTTCAATTGATCGAAGAGGTCATCAATCCTCGACAGAGGATATTTGTTCTTTACAGTCACTTTGTTCAATTGTCTGAAATCGATACACAATCTCAGCGTTTTGACCTTCTTCTTCATGAACAGGACCAGGGCTTCCCAAGGTGACACACTTGTGCATATGTACCTCTTCTTTAGAATCTCTTCAAGCTACAATTGTAACTCTTTCATCTCTAGAGTACTCATTTTGTAAGGAGCTTTTGACACTGGAGATGCTCCAAGCATCAAGTTTATAGATAAATCAATATCTCTCTTCAGAGGTAGTCTGGGTACCTCCTCAAATACATCTTCAAACTCCTTTAGTACCGCATGATCTCCAATCTTTGACACCTTATCCTTAGGTGTTTCCTCCACACGGGTTGCAAATAATTGACAGCCTTTTCTGTAACACTTCTTCAGCTGCATTGCTGAGATTTCTCTGATAGCAATAAATCTGGGAATTCCTTGTACTATTTTTCGATTCCCTTCCTCATCCAGGCAAGTGAATGCCTTGTTACGACATTCCAAGATGGCATGGTGCTGGTCCAACCAGTCCATTCCAATTAGACAGACATAAGAACCTAAAGGCATACTGTTCAATTCATCCTTTGTTCTCAGTCCATTCATGTCCACAGGACAAGACTTAACTAACTAAATGACCTTCTTCTTGGTTCCTGTAGCCAGTTGCACTAACCAAGACTTTTCGTGTTTTCTTCTTGAAAAATGAAAAATTTCCACCACTCTAGGATCTATATAGCTATGGCTATCCCCTGAATCAATTAAAATAGTAAATGGTTGGTTGTTAATCATACCTTCCACTTCAATCATGTGCGACTGAAATTTAGCTTGCTTGTTGTCCAGGGCTGCATAGATCCTTGGAATTCTACTCCCCATGTCCTCCACTATTTCATCTTGTTGAACACTATGGACAACTCTCACTTTTCCATTTTTATGGGGACAATCTCTGTACTTTTGGTTCCCCCGACATCCCCAACACTGAATGGGTGTTTGTCTTGGCATTTGTTCCCCTACATCAGCCATTCTCGGCTCTCTAAACAATGGCTGTCCTTGAGGATTGTTTCTGAAAAATGGAGGTTTTCTTCCTTTCTGCCTCTACTCTTTCTTGAACTTCTTCTGGTCATCCCAAGACTTCCGAAAAGTAGGATTTTCTCTTTTATGTTCATATAAGCATTTCACTCTCCTTATCGTTTCTTCCATAGTATTAGTATCATCATATTGAATCTTGTCACCAATGGAAAGTGGCAATCCACTTAGATACCTCTGAATATTGACAATCTCATCCTTGATGAACAAAACATACTTCAACAATTCCAAAAGCCTTCGTTCGTATTCATCAATGTTCATGCTGCCCATCTTGAGTTCAAAGAACTCTTTCATCTTTCTATCATAATACCTTTTAGTCAAGTATTTCTTCTTGAAATACCTCTTGAATTCTTTCCAAGTGACATATTTCTCTCTAATGTGTTGCACCTGCACAAGTTGATCCCACCACATGGATGTTTTTCCTTTCAGTTGATACATTGCAATTCTTCCTTCTGCATGAGAGGAATAATTCTGCAATCAGAAATATTTCCTCATGCCAAGAAACCATGTTTCGGCATCGTCCTCCTTCTTATGTTCTCCATCAAATGTTGGAGGCTTAATCTTGTTCATTTCACCTTTTAGTTCATCCACTCCAGATCTCCTGTGATGTTTGGTAGGAGATGGGCTTGAACTACTATGTGCCCTCCTCTTGGAGTGACCTTGGGAGTGATGATGGTGTTTACCAACACTCCTTGATCTTCTTCCCTCAGAAGTTGGGTGACTCCCTATTTTTCTCGAGTCTCTCTCTTGGTCCAACTTATTTTCTAGTCTCTCCAGAATCTTCATCAAATTTAAGTTGAATTCACCTTGTTTATCCTGAGATTTCCTAATCTTTCTGCTATCTATTCGGTGAGTTTGGGCATCTTTCTAAAATGTTTCAATTATCTTCATCAGATGCCCTTCCTTATCTATCTCTTCTCCATGCCCATTAGAGTTCGACCCTTCAACTCCCAAATGAACATCCATCCCTCTAGATTTTTTCTCTAAACTGGAATCATTATGTGTCTCTTCCATTTCTTTTTCACTTAGTGGCAATTCTACTTGGTTCTAGCACTCGCTAAACTTCTGCCAACACAATGTGCAGACAACCAGAATTTGTCAGGCCATTATTCCTTAACAATTCCCACAACATTCATAAACAAATCTGAATTAAGAAACGTTCATATTTCATGAATTTTACAATCTCTGTAACAATCCTTCAGGATCTATCCCCTTCTCTCTTAATCCCCAACCCACGTGACCGTGGGTCGTGACCACTCTCTTAGAAGAAAGGGCGCTTCACGACTTCACGTTCCGGGAGGTTTCAAAGAACTTCCCAACAACTTCCCAAGTTCCAAACTAATGAAATCATGATGTAAGGAGGATCAACCATCCATGTCTAGCCAACATCCAACAGTTGACACTCGCGGTGGAACCTCAGGTGTCTGAGTTCCGGTACTTCGAGACTTCGGAAGATTTCACATCCGCACACCCCAAAAACTTCCATGACACTTTGTTGACGTCACTACTTCACATCACTTAACGTTTTCCCAATTTAGGGGGAGTGCAATGGTGGTTTTGGAGTAACCCACCTTTTATCCCGCAATTCTCCGGACGCTGACATGTAACTCCTCAGTGAAACCACGTTTTGGATTGCGGGACCACCTTGGAGAATTATATCCCATGAAACTTGGGTCCTCACAATGTCTCTTGGCCATTGATCTCAATGTATCATGATCAACGCCACTGTGGGTCCTCCGACCCCTAACTACGTTACTAAACTCGGGCCCCACTAACCTAGCTCACACAGGATGCCACATGGCGGCATACTAGTGACTGATACATGGCCCACCATGCCTACTTTTTCGTTTTGGAACTTTGGACTTCAGGAGTTTGTGCAATGACACATACCACTTCTCTCGACAGTCAAAATCCTGAAATTACAATCTGCTCTTCTACTTGATCCAACGATCAAGCTCTTTTCTCCATATCTACGATGTATATCTCCCTCAGGACTTTGGGGTTTCAAGTTTCGGGCGTTTAGATGATCATATTATACATCCACCTAGGTATATAATAGACATTTCCCACCCATTTGATTCCTTGAATCAGATCCGGTCCTGATCGAATACAATCAGGTATCCTAAAAATCATATCAGGTATCATAAAGATCATATGTTGGAACGACATGCTGTTTTTTCCGTTAATTCTACTTCGAGGATCAGTCGTAGTCTTCTGAACTTTACCGATGGTATCGACGAGTTTTCTACTTCATTCAAATGGCGCACCTCGCTTCTTCTGATTGCTAAACTTCGAAGGGATTCTAGGATAACCCTCCCGTGCCTTCTCCAAATCTGATGGTTAGACTAAATTTCCTTTTCATTCGAACAGATCCTACGGCTCCCACACTCAAAGTGTTGAGCTCTCTCTTTTTGTCATTAAATACCATGCCAGCTCCAGTTTTATTCTACCGCTACTCCTCCTTAGCTTTGTAACACGGCCAAGTAACCCCTTGGCACTGAGAAACATTCTCAAATCCGAAATAAGTCCTCCAGACACAATTTCCTCTTGAAACCTCAGGTCCAAAGACCACTTATTCGGCCCATCCAAGCTCAACATGGAAACATGGCTCTGATACCATATTGCAATGTCCCTGACCATCAACCCCACGACCGGGCAATGCTACTACGTAGAAACATTCTCAAACTTATATAGTATGCATTTAAATGAAGTTAAATGACTTAACACAGAGTAAACATATAATTACTGCTAACATACATAATTAATGGAATTAACAGTAAATATCATTGCAAGGGAATACATGATAATATTGCAAGCATCACAGGCATGCATTTTAATTGAAATTAAACACATTCATATACTTATCTTTGAAACTGTTGTAACTCCACCAACTACGTGCAGACCTTCCATGAACCTCCCAGCCTTAGACCATGCTTCTCATCAAGCTCAGCAGTAGGTCACCCCTGAGCTAGGACCATGCTCCACCTTGGGCAACGGATGCCTAGACTAGGCTGAGGTTACAGGAAGACTGCACAGAGCAACCAGAAGGATTCTCTCCAAGATCCTTCTTATTCCCACTACTCATAGACTCTCATTCCCCACATGTGTGTTCCACTCGAGAGTATACACCTTCACAAGCACAATCCATCAGTGCTTCACCTCCCTCTCTGGGTCTCAACAACAGAACGGATCAAGAATTCTCAGAGCTCTGTAGCTGGTGTTGGACTCTGTCTAAGAGAAAACCACTTCCCAACAGACTCTCTCACCTGGAGAGAGTTGCTCATAGGCCTGACAACCTGCCTCTTCTACCATGGGCTTGACAACCTGGTTCTTCAACTAGTTTTCAACTCAATTCCCGCAATTTCAGGATAACAATAGCAACAACATCTTTTGGCTAACTCACGGGTGACAACAACAACATGAAAATTGGGTGTGGACGTCCAGAAAAATGACAACCGGTCACTAAGACACAACATGGTTCAGGTAACACCGCTTTCAGGATGTGTGACAAGAAATCCACGTAGAGGTCGAACACAGACTTGACGGTTTAGACAAAGGGTGTATCAACTTCTCAAGAAAACATCATAGGCCTCGGGTTTGAAAGCTGTGTGAGGGTATGCATGCATAGATCAGACGCATCTGCCACACGATTCAGACAACGGATGACTGAATGGAGGATGAACGCAGAGACCAAATGAAATTCCCGATTTTAGACAGTCGATGGCAGAATGGAGGACGAACCCCCATCATGGCTCGATTCTTGGGTTAAATTGCATGTGCCTGGGCTGACACATGTTGCCCATGAAGCTTCATGCGCTCCATCAGCATGCATTCCCTTTTTCACATGTTCCCCCTTCCAGGGACTTAGGATAAAAACACACATTTCACATAGCTTTTGGAATAATAATAAATTATTATTCCCAAGGACTTAAGCCCCTAATATTAGCCCCTCTTTCCAAATTTTCAGCCCCTTTTCCCTTACCCACCTTGTGGAAGATTAATCCCCCATCACTCTTTCTTCGTGGTCGGTCTGCATGCAACAATGTTTAATATTTATTAATGTTCTGCATATTACATATATAAAAATAGGCTCCTGGCCTTTAACACTTAGGCTCTCCGTCCTAATAAACACATAAGCCCACCCGCTTATCAATACTCAGCTCACCAGCCTACAAAACATGATTGATAATTCATAAACATGAGTACAACAGGGCTTTTCCTTGGGGATATTACACTAGAGAAACCAGGGAGTTGGTGCTTCCTTCTAGTGGGTGCTAGAGAAACCAGAGAATTGGTGCTCTTAGAAAGTTGTTGCTTGTAAAATAGAGGTTGTAGCCTCAAGAGGAGTTGGAGCTCATAAGAATGATAATGTACAGAAAATAAAGATTACTTATCATATCAAGAAGAAGAGGTTTTCCCCTTTATGGGTTTCCTCAGGAAATATTTGTCTCTGTATATTTCATGTATGTGATTGATGTTGAATATTCTATTGCTTACTTCCATGCATTATTGTGATTGTCATTGAGTGTTCTGTAAAGAGTTTAAAATGGGAATAATTGTTTAAGCATAGTAACAACTGATTCACCCCCCCCCCTCTTAGTTGTCCAACACATGGATGCTCTTCAGTAGTTCATTTCCCTTTCCCAAGCCAAGATGCGGATCAGGATGGATCAATGATTGAAAGGTAAGGACATGATGAATAAACGAGTGAAACAAGTGAATGAACACATGAACCAGTGAACAAGTGGATGAACGCATGAAATGAAGGAGTGAATGAGCGAATGAACGAACGAGAAATCAACCAACCCCCCCCCCCCACCCAACAGGCTAGGGGTGGGTTTAAATATTTCATGGGGAATCAATAACATCCTAGCCTCCACCAAGAAGCTCATGTAATTGATCCACTCCCTTAGACAAAAAGGGTAATTAAAATAGGAATTAAAATTCAGCCCCCCCCCCTCTCTTGTGGAATCATAGCCCCCTATAACTCTAGTCCTTATCCGTCTAGCAACCAACGATGCATTTATTATTAATAATGATCAAAACATTACATTTCTTGGGCACTCTGGCCTCTCAGCATTGTAACAATACATTATTTGAAATGGGGGTTCAATACCCGGGGTGTTCCATCCCCTCTCCCTTATTTTGGCATTTTCCTCAGTGCATATATAAAACAGAGATCAAAATCTCAAATTTTATTAAAAAATCTGTGGGTACTCTGCCCACATGGCATCTTCATTCTCCCAGGTAGCATCTTCAGGACTGTAGCAGGTCGAATGAACTTTTACCAGCTCTATAACTCGATTCCGGAGCATTTTGATCTTTCTGTCCAATACCCGCACTAGCTAAACTTGGAAGTCTCCCACTGTCTCTACCTTAATCAAATGGAAATCAATAACATGGTTAGGATCATGTACATATTTCTTTAGTAAAGATACATGAAATAAATTATGCACATTCATGGAAGCAGGAAATGCAAGCATGTATGCAACTGGCCCTATTCTATCCAATATTTCAAATGGAACACAAAATCTAGCTGCCAGGTTTGTACAACTACTCAATTTCAAAGAGATTTTCTTGGGTTTCACTTTCAGAAGTACATGCTCCCCTACTTTAAATTATCTATCTGTCCTGTTCTTATCTGCATAAACTTTCTGTCTATCTTGAGGTGCCTTCAAATTCTACCTGATCTTAACCATCTTGTCTTCCATATCCTTGAGAACTCCAACCCAAGTACCACTCTATCTGCTGGGTTGTCCCAACTCACTGGAGTATTGCATTTCCTACCATACAAGGCTTCAAATTGTCTCATTCTCAATGAAGCTTGATACCCATTATTAAATGAAAACTCAACCAAGTGTAAGTAATCTTCCCACTTAAATGGCTTATCCATCACATACATTCTCATCATATCTTCAATTATTCGGTTGACCCTCTATGTTTGTCCATCTGATTGGGGATGGTATGCTATGCTAAAGTTTATATTTGTACCAAATCATTTAAACAATCCCCTTCATAAATTGGAGGTAAACTTTGTATCTCTATCCGAGACAATTGTCCTAGGTATCCCATGCAACCTAGCAATCTCCCTCATGTAAATTTATGCAATATTAGCCATTTTATGTGTTGTTTTTATAGGAACAAAATGATCATCCTTTGTTAATTTGTCAACCACCACCATGATTGAATCATGTTCCCTTGATGTCCTGGGTAATTTAGTTATGAAATCACTGGTTATCACTTCCCATTTCTTCTCTAGGATTGGTAATTGTTGCCGTAAAGCCGTTGGGTGCCTATGCTCAACCTTCCCCTTTTGACATTCCATACATCGAGTGATGTAATCAACAACATCCTTTGTCATTCCCATCCAAAAGAATTGGCTTCTTACTGTTGTAAACGTTTTCTGATAACCGGGATGTCTAGCATAAGGAACATCATGCATTTCCTTCAATACTAAATTCCTCATTTCTTTGGAACTAGGAACATAGATTCTATTTTTATGCATGTCAAGTAATCCATCTTCCTTTATCTCACACTCCTTTATTTTCTGTTGTACATATCCTTGCTGTAAGCTTTCCTTTACCTGTAGGTAATGTTGATTTGTAACAAGATCATCTAAAATTCTTCTCTCCAAGTCTGACTGATACATACTGACAACAATCACATGCATGAGATGCACTCTTCTACTAAGTGCATCGACAACTTTATTCTCTTTTCCTTTGATATTCTTGATATCGAGGTCATATTCTCTTAAAAATTCCAGTCATGATGTTTGCCTGGCATTCAAGGTTGGTTGTTCAAAAAGATACTTCAGGCCAATGTGGTCTGTCCTTAATTCAAATCTCTTCCCCATGAGATAGTTCCTCCACATCCTCATGGCGTGGAAAATGGCAACAATCTCCAAGTCATGTGTGGAATAGTTCCTCTCATGCTCCTTAATATTTCTGGGCTCACAACCAATGACATGTCCATTTTGCATGAGGACTCCCCCAATTCCTTCCTTACATGCATCTATACATACCACACAACTTTCATTTGGGTCAACAGTGTTTAACACAGGTTCACTAGTAAGTAATTCCTTCAACATATTAAAATTCTCTTCACACTTAGGTGTCCATTCAAATTTAGTTCCCTTCTTTTGCAAAGAAGTGATGGGATGAGAAATCGTAGAGAACCTTACTATGAACCTTCTGTAGTAACCATCTAATCTTATAAAAGATATGACTTATGACACATTTTTGGGTGTTGGTCATCCTCTAATGGCTCCAATCTTCTATGGATCTACTGCTATGCCCTGCTCTGAAATAATCTGTCCCAAGTAATGGATCTGCTTTTGATAAAAATAACACTTACTTAGCTTGGCATACAACTGATGTTCTCTCAGCACTCGCAACACCAGTCTTAAGTGATGTTCATGCTCCTCTTCAGACCTAGAATAGATAAGTATGTCATCCAAGAACACTATGACAAACTTATCCAAATAATTTGTGAATATTCCATTCATTAAGCACATAAATACAGTTGGTGCATTGATCAGTCCAAATGGAACCACTGAAAATTCATAATGCCCATACCTGGTCTTAAAGGCTGTATTATGAATGTCTTCTTCCTTGATTCTTACCTGATGGTATCCTTAACTCAGGTCAATCTTTGAAAATATCTTTGCTCCTCTTATCTGATCAAAGAGGTCATCAATTATGGGTAGAGGATACTTGTTCTTTATAGTATACTTATTCATTTGTTGAAATTCAATACATAGCCTGAAGGTTCCATCCTTCTTTTTGACAAAAAGTACTGATGCTCCCCACGGTGAAACACTTGGATGTATGTACCCTTTCTTCAACAATTCCTCCAACTTCATTTGTAATTCTTTTAAATCCGGTGTGCTCATTATGTAAGATGTTTTTGACACCGAGGCATCTCTTGGCACTAAATCAATAGAGAAATCTATCTCCCTTCTTGCTGGAAACCCTGGTATTTCTTGGAATACATCCTCAAATTACTGCAGTACTGAGAAATATCCAAGGCTTCCCCCCTTTGTATTTTTTGGCTCCTTCACATGAGCTGCATACAATTGACATCCTTTTCTAAAATATCTCTTTAGTTGTAAGGCTGAAATCTCCCTTATAGAGATGGGTCTTGGAACTCCTTTCACAGTGCTTTTTTTTCCATCTCCATTAAGACATGTAAATGTCTTGCTATGACAATCTAGGAAAACATGATGCTTGTCCAACCAATCCATTCCAATTAGAATATCATAAGACCCCAATGGTATAATATTTAGATCAACATTTGTATTCACACCATTAAGACTTATGGAACATCCTCTGACCATATCATGGATTCTTCTTTTGGTTCTAGTGGCTAGCTGAAAAAAACTTGATTTCCCAATCTTACTTTTCTCCAAATGTAATCTATCAACGTTTTAGGATCAATGTAACAATGACTTGCTCCTGAATCGATTAAAATAGCAACAGGTTGATTTATGATCTTACCTTCCACCTCGATCATATTGGACTGGTATTCTGGTTGTCGATCATCTAAAGCTACATATATTCTTCCCATATCTTTGAATGTTATGGCCTCTTGAACGTTGTGCATAGTCTTCACTTTGTCCTTTCTGTGTGGGCAATCCTTGTACATGTGATCTTATTTGCATCCCCAACATTGGATAGGTGGTATTCCCCTTTTTCCCAAGGAATCTTCTTTCTTGGATTCACCCTTAGCATATTGATATTGATGATTTCTATCAGGCTCATTCCTATTGAAGGGAGGTTTGAATCCCTTCCTCCTCTAATCAGACTTCTCCTTCCTCTTATCCTTCCAAGATTTCTGCAGGGATTCTCTTCCCTGACCTTTCTCATAAAAGTATTTAGCCTTCCTGATGGCCTCATTCAAGGTCTTGGGTTCATCATACCTAATATTTTATTTATAAAAGGTTGGCAGTCCACTCAAGAACCTCTGTATCTTTACCTTTTCATCGTTTATAAAGCCAACATATTTTAACAATCCCAAGAATTTCTTCTCATATTCTACCAAAGTCATGCTTCCCAGCCTAAGTTCAAAGAAATCCTTCATTTTCTTGTCATAGAAATGTTATGAGAGGTACTCCTTCTGGAATTACTTCTTGAACTGCTTCCAAGTGATCCTATTCTCATTAATATGTTCAACTTGCTTCAGTTGGTCCCACCACATTGCAACTTTCCTGTGTAAATGGTAGGTGGCAATTTTGGCTTCTACATTTGATGAATAGTTATGAAATTGAAAATATCTCCCGAGTCGAAGAAACCATGCTTCAAAATCATCTTCCTTTTCTCTTTCACCATCAAAGGAGGGTGGCTTAAGCTTTCTCAACTCTCCTTGCAAACTATCCACTTCCTGTCTCCTTGTCTAGTGCCTAACAGGAGACACCTATGGACTGCTTATGGGATCTTACGATGCATAAAAATTTCCTTCTGAGTAAGGAGGTGAGTGGTGTTTATGAGTTATGCTGGCACTTCTTGAATAACTAGCTCTTCCAATATCCTCTCTTCTTTCACGAAACCTGCCTTCTTCCTCTTATTTTGAGTTTGATCCCTTCATCATTTTCTGTTGCAGCTGATTTAAGCTCTACAACACTCGAGAATTTATCTAACTTTTCTCTCTCATCAGTCTCTCATTGTGTTCTTTGTAGCTCTGCACTTCTATTTTCAGGCTTCTTACAATTTCTATTAATGTTTCCTACTCTCCTCTTCCCTTACGTCCATCAGAATCTGTCTCTGCATTACCAACTCTGGTATTTTGGCCTTCAACTTCCTTATCATGGATGGAGGCTCCCTCACCTTATTTCATTTCTTCAATACACATTTTGAGATGATGTGCTTAAACCCCTTAATTCTACAAAATGTGCAAGCGACCATTTTGTTAGAATTATGCATATGATAAACAAAATTTTCCAAATCATGTTACAGGTCCTTTTTCTTCTCATTTCATGAAGAACATATATGTGTCGATCTGCATCATATAACACATCTATGTTATCCTTTGGTCGATACTGAATTAAATTATGCACAGGTTCTTCTTTCAAACGAGCCTCCCAGGTGACCACAACTCGAAATGGTGGCTAAATCCTTCCTTAGCACTTTTCTGTCTGGAAAAAAACAATTTGACCATTAGCCCTTCCTGCCTCAGTTCTCAACTGCATGTGACCATGGTCATGTCCTTGTACTTATACAGAGCTTCAGGACTTCAGAACCTTCATCCAATACTGAATCAACAGTCCTCATCCTCATTCATGATCAATTATCGAGATCAACTTCGAGACTCCACGCTTCGGGAGTCTCAACTTTCGACCTTCTCTTTCCCCTGAAGTAATCCACACCTAAAGTTCTAGATTAGGCACCACGTGTCCACCTCAAATCAACAACTCTAGTCCACTTTAGGACTTCGGCCTTCAGAAGTCTCAACTTCCCCCGCTTTCTTCCTCCCAGAACACTTTTACCTGGAGTTCACGATCTGTCGACGTGACTCCTCCCACAGATCAATGGCTATGAATCACTTCGGCTCTTCAGGCTTTGAGAGTTTCAAACTCTCCGCCCATTCCTTTTCTCTCGTAGTGATTTCACCCGAAGTCGATGATCCATCGATGCATGTCTTCTCACAGATCAACGATCGATATGTACTCCGGCCTTTGGGCCTTCAGGATTTCTTGGCCCAATGCAAACTGTCGCATCTTTTTCCTCCAGAGTGCCCAGTCTCCAAACTATAGGATTTGTCACCATGTGGTGAAATACTAGAAACAGACACCAATCAGGTGGGTGACACATGTCACATTCTAACTAACATTTCAATCCTACACATGTTCAAAACTCACTGACACGTGGCACACATCCCATTTGTCCACGTCATCCTAGGTGATGTCCGCAAGCCATGTTACTTTGGAATTCTGGGGTCCACATCACCTCCAGGTGACATCATTGTGCCCCACCATTGCGGCTCTTCTGGCTTCGGGACTTTGGGTTTCGGGAGTTTTCACACTAGCGCACTCCCAATTCTCCCGAACTCTGAATTCCCAAACTGGCCAATATGTTGACATGTGTCTCCCTTATCGGACGGTCCGTATTAACCCTGGACTTCAGGACTTCAGGAGATATTGCTGCAAAGATCAATGGTTTTTTTTATTAGAGATCAACGGTCCTCAATTACTTCGAGACTTCGGGTAATTATTTCCCTAGTACTTCACTTTGCAAAACCTTCCAGAGTACTAAGTCTTCGAAGTGAGAGATAAGTGTCGCATGTACTTGTTGATGGACGGTCCAGATGAACTCCGATCTTCAAGCCTTCAAGAGTTCTGGATTTTAGCATTTGTCTTTCTTCTAAAGTGGTTATCCACCAAGGTGCAGGATCTCCTGCAATGTGTCCACTTCGATCAATGGTTTGGATCTACTTCAACTCTTCGAAGTTTCGATGTTCGAGCACTAACATGTCACATCACTTAATTCCTTTCAATTTGCGGGGGCACGCATTGGTAGTTTAGAGTAACCAGCCTTTCGCCCTGCAATTCTTATGATGTTGACATATAACCCCTTAGTGAAACCATGGTTTTGATTGTGGGACCGCCTTGGGGAATTAACTCCCATGCAACTTGGGTCCCCACAATGCCTCCTGGTTGTTGATCTCTCTCGAATGAGATATGATGGTTATGACTTAACCTTTTCTTCACTTTCATCGGACAACCCTTGTTCACCTGCCCTCCGATCCAATGATCCCAGATCTCTCTTGATCCCACAACGGAAATCGCTCCCAAATTTGAAGGGGATGATCATGATCCTTCGAACCCTTACAAATGATCTCTGACGTTCTAACTTCTGCGTAGATTCTGCAACGCCATTCCTCCTGAGATTTTCAAATTCACAGTCATAATTCAATCTCAACCATGAGACTCTGACCAACAAAACTATCCCATACTGGCCCAACTGTTATCACTGAAATTTCATCCTCAAATGGTTATAGGAATCCAACATCTCCAAACACCTATTAGTTCACCCACAGCTTCAGAAATGCATGTCCAAGAGGCAAAAACTATACAATTGGGTCAAAAAATTGAAGTGCCCAAATTCACCAAAGGAATCACACACACATGCCCGAGATGCGCTACTTTATACATGAAAAACCTCGCACATGCTCGAGATGCGCTACTTTATATAGGAAAACCCGCACACATGCATGACTGTTTACAGTAAAAGCCACACACTTCCATGAACGACACATTTATGGTTCTTGTCGGCCCCTCACCCACTTTTGGTTCAATTCCCAAGTCGATTTGACCCTCAAATCTGAGCTGAATCCAAGTGGGGGGCTGGTCAAAGACCTAAGGGTGCCCTAAAGGGCCCCTTGTTTACACTAAGAACTAGTTGCATAATGCCTCAAAGCTATGCTATAAAAGGAGGCCATGGGTGCACTATATTTTCAAGGAATTCATTTGCAAGGTTATGTTGTTACTATTCTCTTGGGGAAACCTCTTTTCTCATCAAGAGCATACTAGCATATTTAGGAGAGGACAACACCCCCTCGGGACTCCTCTTAGTTTATTTTTCAAAACACACCTTAAAATTGTAATGGGCCCACACATGCCCGCATGCTACAAAGATAGGATAGTGTTGAAATTTACTTTCTTAGATTAAATCACTAGGGAAGTTTAAAGGTTTTGTAATGGGCCCATACATGCCCATAGGATCACAATCTAGGATAGTTTCAAAGATTTCTTAGATTAAATCACAATAGGGAGTTAAAGGAATAGTAAGGACCCACATGTCCACATGCTAGTTTCCTAGGGACTTTAAAATTCCGCAAGGTTGTACCAATGAAACATAGTAACTTAGGTAATCAACACTTGTAAGGACCAAGCGAAGTCCACATGCAGCAAGGTGACACCTAAATTATTAAAAAATTGGCACACTTTCACTTGTTCACACACAAAGTCACTTCTCACTCACATAGTCTTCATCTCGAAACATGGAGGTTGAAGTAAGCTTCCTCCAAAGGGATTCACAAATTTGGATATATATCATGTACAGTTCAAAAATTGCAGCAAAGGATCTTGTTTATTTATTTCTCTCACCACCATTCGCACACATTCACTCAGCTAGTCAGACATCATAGGGGACCCACAGAACCCCCACCGTTCTAGACGCTTGCTAAATCTCCCTCCTATTTTAGGAGGATTTCATAGTCTCGCCAACTCACCAACCCCACCTTCTCACACCCCTGTGAATGCCACTGTCTTAGGATCAAATTTGCTTGGTTCAAACCTACTTGGGTCCACTTCCCAAGGTCAAACACTCACCCTCTCTCCTTTACACGGAAGCAGGGGGCTACCTTCTCCTCAAGGGGGAAGTACAAACCGACCTAGTCCCCCTCAAGGGTCAGGTTCACAAAACACTCAGACCATGGATGGAACTAATGCTCCACCACCACTCCATATGTTGTATTTGGCCTCTCTCAATGTACCAAATCTACGCAAACTCAGAAATGATCCTATATTGCATGACCCCACATGGCCTACAATGCCTACCAAACTACCTTCAGATATCCCCAAGTTTGAAGGAAAGGCAAGAGATGATCCTGCCAACCATGTCATGACTTTCCACTTATGGTTCTCTTCCAACAACATCATGGATGATTCCATATAACTACAATTATTTCAAAGCACACTCACTAGCCCATCAGCCAAGTGGTATGTAGACAAAAAATTAGGGTCCCATGCGACTTTCGAGTCCTTGGCCAAAGAATTTTTACCTTATTCCAATTACCAATCCACCATGACAATGGTATTGAAATACTCTGTGATTTTAAACAAACCTCAGCCACACATATCGCTGATCACATTCATGAGTGGCATCGACGACGTAGTTTGTGCAAAGCAGAAACCACCAAACAACAATGTCTTGATTGGTTTCTCAGATCACTTGTCTCTCTCCTCGGTAAAGATGTGGCTTCCACCTTCCTTCAATCTAAAGAAGAAGCCATCAATAAGGCTCAACAATATGACCTCATCTATTCACAATCAGGATACTTGTACACAGTACTACCTAACACCCCAAGACTCATGCCATTTGGCCAAGACAAACTAGAAATGTCTCACTTAGTGGATGGATTGATTGGTACCACAACACACCACAATCCATACCCCTCAAAACCCAATATGTATGGTACACCTCCATATATGTTGGCATATGGAGGAAATCCTTACTACCCCCCTCCCCTTTACCAACAATCATATCCTGTTGTTCCCCCTCAGTCATTGGGGGCACCCCCACCGGTACCCATGTCGTATCTGGTCACTCAATCCAGTACGGGTCCACACCCAACCCTTGGATATAACCCTATAAGTAGTGTAAGTACCTCTACTTCCTATACGCCATATGGATCCTATCCACATAACAATCCATATTTTCGATTTCCTAGTCCTCCCCAACTGGTTAATCCTCCACCGGAACAACCACATGCTGACGTCAACTTTGTTCATCCCTTTCCCATTCAACAGGTTCATACATTTGAACAGTTGAATATGGCCAATCCGAATCATAAGCAGAAAGGAAGAAACCAACACAATGACAATCTAGGACCAGGCGGGAATGACCCCCACAACCATCCCATTGGGGGAAACCAATACCAAGACCCCTAAGGGGGCACCAATAACAATATACCACGACAAGGGAAGCACAAACATCTTAGAACTAACTTCCCTTGCGCTATATGTGGTGAGTATGGACATTATACTCATCATTTCCCCCAAATTCGTGATCTCCAATGGATGAGGGCATCCATGAACTCACAGGGCCCTCCGACACAATCTGCCCCTCAATAGGCCCCACAATAGTATTTGCAACCACTGCCTCCAACTATTTTTCAAAACCCCATTCCATACCAAGGTGTGATGAACACCCAAAAAATGATCAACCCTACCCCACCACAAATGGGGCGATATCCAAACCCGGGCGCCACTCAACCTAGGAATTCGGTTGATCGCATTGTCTTCCTCACCAACGAAGAAATTCTTCTGCAAACCTGCAACCATCAATATAGTATGCCTCCCGAATCTACCCCAACCACCTCAGAAACACTGCCAGCTACTACAGGACAACCATTGATGATTCCACATCCTAACGCGTAACTCATTCCTCGCATACCATGTATGCCTTTACCATGGAATGTACATAACCCTCATGCTAGGGATGCTCATAATTATAGTCTAGTTGATGACTTAGCCTAGTCTCCCGCAACCATATCTGTGTTGGAGGTCCTCCAAACCTGTCCATAACAACGAAAATCCTTGCTTTCTTCCTTGGGGGCAGTCGACATAGCTGACACGCAGCTGATCACATTTGATTCAGATAATGGAGAACCACATCTTCCCGCCCACATAGCCTTCCAGATACCAGTTAAGATCTAGAACACCACAGTTTATCGATGTATCATCAATGAAGGTGAATCCAGCTGCATCATGTCTAAACACGTATGGAAGAAAATTGGCTCCCCTGAGCTAGTACCCTCTACCATCACCCTTCGATCTTACAACGATTGACCAACATCTTCCACAGGGCTTTGTCAAAATGTCCCCATAGAAATTGGGGGAAAAACCATCCTCATTGACATTGAAGTTATCGATTCCCATCTTGATTACAATATCTTGTTCGAACGTAACTACATGTATGCTATGAAGGTAGTCGCCTCTTCTATGTTTCGTACGATGATGTTCCCCCATAATGGGAAGATCATCACCATCAACCAACTTACACATTACGAGCCTAAACATTTCACCAACATCAATAACATCCTTCCCCTTGTTCATGTTAGCTCGAATGATTTTTTAGTTGCCAACATTAGCCCTGGATTATTCCAAGACCCATCCATGTTGGGAACTTATCAGGGAGCACCACCATTCCTAAACCCATCTTTTTCATCACAAGTGTGTGTAGTTTCCTCTAAAGGAACAGGCATCAGAGAAAATAATCTTGTCACTAAGTCCCCTACCCATATCAAAGTTCCACCAGTTGAAGAAATACTACCTAAGGAGTTCCCTGAGAGCGCCACCACACCACTTATCACAGATCTCCCCCCCCCTCCAGGGGAAAATCCTGGTATGCTATCTACATCCACCCAAGATGGTTCCTCAACCATCCCTCTCTCCTCAGTCAGAGGAAATCCCAGTGAAGATTCCAATACTTGTTCCTACCACACCACCCTCACCCCCAATCACTAGCACCATCACTGCGGTTGGGGGAAGATGGAAGAAGAAAGAGCCCATCACTCCACTACCTCCCCGAGTTCAACTCCCTTGTGCCTTATGTGAAAGAAAAGGACACCCCACTCACAAATGTCCTTCTCTTCCTAAGCTACGCATTTTTATCCAGCTTCCTCAAGAACACCTTCTTCTTACCACTCCACCAAGGACGTCCCACGCTACTACGACGTCATCAACCACATGCAAACAACATATACGAACCAATTTCATATGTACCATATGCGTAGAATATGGGCATTACACTCATCATTGCCCATCTATCCCATACATCCGCCACACATTAGCCGTGGAACGCCACACATATCCTCCTGAGCCTCCTCCGACACTCCATACCAATACTCCCATGAATGTAATTCATTATGTTTCTTCATCAGTCCTCGAGCAAAGGGGAGGTCCATGTCTTCCCACCAAATTACCACCCGATCACCCATAGTGTCAATGAAACTAGGATGGCATTATGAAACCACCGTCCATATCTAATCCCTTTTCCCCACTTTCATTTTTTGGTACAAGAGCCCATAAGCTCCGTTTTTGAACCATCATCAGCCACTTACATAGACATTTTCATTAGGTTATCATTTTCCCTTTTCTCTGGCAGAGCATATTTCCATGACGCACTCAGGTATGTATGCTCATCTTCAAAACTTATCAAATAACTGTTATATGTCCTTTATTTTCATATGTTGTTCACGTTGGGTATTTGGTTTTCATGTGTATAGGTACTAGGTTATCACACACCAACACATCCCCTTCAGGTATATGATCAACACTGGCATGCAATCATTCCCTCTGGATCTCAATTGCATATCCATTCACAGCCTCTGAAATTTGCCTATAGGATCCTCATATTCGGCTTTGCAGTACTATCACCTCCGCTGCATTTTGGTACTGTCACCCGGTAGCACTGTCCCCCACATGAGTTGTCCCATTCATAGCCCCCCTTGGCACTTTTACACTCATGCTACTTTCACCCCCTAGGGATGGGAGTCTCGATAGTCTTACACATTTTCGAGAATCAACCACATACTCATTCTCCTCATTTTTCTATCTTTCCCAATGGACTCCCAGGTTATCTCTTCAAGGTTCTATTTTGACTGCGCCTCCACAGTATCATTAACCATCCATTTCATCCACAATCAGTTCTCCCATCTATATATTTCCCTCCATTCCATTTACCTCATACATAAACCCACCCATGGGCCCCCCAACCTCCACCAGTTCTCTATGCAAATTGTGCACTAATCGACCCAACCATCTTGCACTGGGGTACCCATTTCTGTATTTGTACACTCATCTCAAATTCTTCTTTATTCATTTGGTAATTGTAAAAATCCTTTTTTTCCAGTATTTACATAGATTTTTGTCGTCACCCTTGGCGACCTTTTCCTGGAAAAGAAACCCATGTCGCCCTTGGTTGGGGCATTTTTTTAAATTCCTACCCTTGCTGACATTTTCCATAAACCTCGAGTATCTTACAAGTCCATAAACCTTTTTTATATCTGCGTTTGTCCATTTTCTCACGCCTATGGCACAATTTACCCTCATTTATATGTCCCCCTGACACTAGATTCAGTTTCACGGTTGCTGCCACTTTACACCGCTCCCCAACCAAAGGCAGTCTTGCGTCTCACTACTCCTCAACTTCATCCATGTTCCTCATCAGTTCCTAATTTTGTCCAAGTAGATTTCATGAAGCCCTCTGCTTCTCGAAGTCACATCTCCCTTTCTGTCGACCTCATCATAGTTTCCAGGAGGGCGACAATATCTTGACTCTCATTACCCTTATAATGAGGAGTCTCGGATGACACAGAGAGAACCATCATTTCCCTCTGTTGTCATTGACCTCCATGACATTCGACTTCAACTCTTTTTCATGTTGTGGTGGGTCTTACTTTGCGACTATTGAAGTTTATTTTCATATATGATGAATACCTCTGAAATTTGATAGGCTATCAATGCCTGAGTATCATCGACACCTCTCATAAGTGTCCTTGCCTGTTTTCAAAGTTTGTTCACCATCAGAATTGTCCTCTGTCATTATCAAACTGCCCCGAAGGGTGCTGCAGTGATCTACCCTAACACATAGTTTCAGTTACTGCATTACACATTTTTGAGTTACATAGCACGAGCATGGGGCATGCCTGCCTCATTTGTACACAGTTTATTTTTACACCTTACGAAAGGTTGGGTTCTTCAAGTTCCCCTCTCCCTCCAACGGGTCGCTCTTGATACTCTCGTTATCGCTCTCTCTTACAATGATACTCTCAGTAGAAGAAACATTGATGAATTTTGGCTATACATATGCTCCTAACCTCATCCATCAGGGGGCATCTGTTATCACTGAAATTTCATCTGCAAATGGTTACAGGAATCTAGCATCTCCAAACACCTATTAGTTCATCCGCAGCTTCAGAAATGCATGTCCAAGAGGCAAAAACTATACAATTGGGTTACAAAATTGAAGTGCCCAAATTCACCAAAAGAATCATGCACACATGCCTGAGATGCACTACTTTATACAGGAAAATCCACGCACATGCTCAAGATGCGCTACTTTATATAGGAAAACCCGTGCACATGCACGACTGTTTATAGTAAAAGCTGCGCACTTCCATGAACAACACATTTATGGTTCTTGTTGGCCCCTCACCCACTTTTGGTTCAACTCCCAAGTCGATTTGACCCTCAAATCTGAGCTGAATCCAAGTGGGGGGTTGGTCAAAAACCTAAGGGTGCCCTAAAGGGCCCCTTTTTCACACTAAGAATTGGTTGCATAATGCCTCAAATCTATGCTATAAAAGGAGGCCATGGGTGCACTATATTTTCAAGGAATTCATTTGCAAGGTTATGCTACTGCTATTCTCTTGGGGAAACCTCCTTTCTCATCAAGAGCATACTAGCACCATTCCATTTGGGCAATCCACATCACCTTTTGAGTGGGTTAGCTTGGGATTCTTTCACCATTTCTTTCAAGTTTTCAAGTTGTAAGAAGAGATCAATCTTGGGGGTACAAGAGCCCTCCCTTGGAGGAAGAAGGGACCCAAAGTCCCCTTTCTTTTCGGTGTTTTCTTTTCACTAATACAATCCTTTCCATTGGTGACATGAGTCTTGTTTGTTTCTTGTTCTTATGTCCTTATGCACAATATTTTAGTTGTTCTTTCCTTTCCCAGTTTAATTCTTAGCTTAGTCTTTTATGTTTATTCTTCTAACCCTTTCCTTTACTGCTATCTTGCCTAGCTGACCCAACTGGGCTTGTAAGCATCTCTAATTTGCTCACTCAAGTGACAAAAGAGACACAACACCAATTTTTCAACCAGAAGCTCTGATACCAATCTATAACACACCCTGCCATCCACAGGCTGAGGTGGGACACCTTCAAGCCCACCATTGGACTTCTTTCTCTTACCGATACCTTTTTAAATTAATAAGGACGCATAAAAGAAAATATCTAACAACATTCAAAAAAATAACTAGCAAGCATGCATATTCTAAAGATTCAATTAAACGATAAATAAATTCACATCGAAATACATTCATATACAAATAAATAATACCATAACAAAGAGAACTTATATTTATAAAAGATGACACCAACTGGCTGCAGACCAAGGACATTCCACCCAACCATAGACACTACTGCTCCAAATATCAACAACAGTGTCACCCCTGAGCCAGGGCTATGATTCCACAAGAGAGGGGGNGGGAGGGGGGGGGGGTGAATGTTATTTCCTATTTTAATTACCCTTTTTGTCTAAGGGAGTGGATCAGTTAAATGAGTATCTTAGGGGAGGCCAGGAGGTTCTTGATTCCCCATGAAATATTTAAACCCACCCCTAGTCTGCTAGGGGGGTTGGTTGATTGCTCGTTCGCTCATTTGCTCATTCTCTCCTTCATTCACTTATTTTTTCTCTTCCACCTACTCACTGGTTCATGCGTTCATCCACTTTCTCATTGGTTCATGCATTCATTCACTTGCTCACATGTTCATTCATCCCGTCCTTACTTTTCACTCATTGATTCATCCTCATCCATGTCTTGGCTTGGGAAAAAGAAATGAACTGTTGGAGAGAAGCCATGGTATCATTGGTTGTAGAGGTCACTGGTGTAATCCATCCATGACTTGAGGCCTGCATGTATGAGATACATTGGCCTGTGTCCATGTTTGTGCAGAGATGTGAGTCCTGAGAGTTCCAGCATTGAGATTATGGACCAGTTACACTGGAGCCCAGATAAGGAGAAGGACTGCCCGAGGGACTGCAATGGTAGAGAAGGGTGGAGGTCCATTCTCCTAGGTGGTGCAGGATGGGTAGAAGAGAGTTGGGTACTTGGATTGCTGTGAGTGTTGGGAAAGCCTGTGAGAGCTTGCGTGCTGACTAGTTCAGGGCTGAGTAACACTCTGGAATCGTCCTTGTGGATTCATAGCCCTGACTCGGGGGTGACAGTGATGTTGAGATTTGGAGAAATAATGTCTACAATTGGGTGGAACGTCCTTGGTATGCAACCAGTTGGTGTCATATTTTATAAAGATAAGTGCTCTTTGTTATGGTATTATTTATCTATATATGAATGTATTCCAATGTGTATTTATTTATCGTTTAATTGAATCTTTAGAATATGCATGCTTGTTGGTTATTGTTGTGCATGTCGTTAGATCTTTTTTTTTTATGCGTCCTTATTAATTTAAAAAGGTATTGGTAAGAGAAATAAGTCCAGTGGTGGGCTTGAAGGTGGTGCACCCCAGCTTGTGGCTGGTAGGGTGTGCTACAATTACCAACCCCTATTCTTCCATGTTGTCATGGTCCTCAAGAAGGAAGGCACTTGGTGCATGTGTCCTGATTTTCATGCCCTCAACAAACTTACCATCAAGGAAAAATTCTCCATTCCTGTCATAGATGACCTTCTATATGAACTCAATGGGGCTCAATACTTTACCAAACTTGATCTCCATTCTCGATACCACTAGATACGTATGAAAGTGGAAGACATCCCCGAGATGGAATTCTACACTCATGAGGGACACTGTGAGTTCTTGGTCATGCTCTTTGGTCTCTGTAATGCCCCCTCCACTTTTCAAAGTCTCGTGAATCATGTATTTTGTCCTTTCCTCTATCACTTTGTGTTAGTTTTCTTTGATGATATTCTCATATATAGTAAAATGTGGACATACCATATCACCCATGTATATTAAATTCTCCATTTCCTCTACAAGCACAAGCTTTTCGTCAAATAGTCTAAATGTGCTTTTGGTGTCATTGGAGTTGAGTACTTGGGTCATATTGTTGGAAAGGATGGTGTAAGGGTGGATCCTAAGAAAATTGAAGTTATGCAGAATTGGCCTCGCCCTAAAAATCATAAAAGTTTGCATGATTTCTTGTGTTTAACAGGCTATTATTGTAAATTTATTCAAAATTATGGAATTATTTTAGCCCCCCGTAATAGCTATCCTTAAAAACAATGTCTTTAGTTGGACTCCAGAAACAGAACAATCCTTCCAAGCCTTGAAGGAATCTATGTCCACTACTGTTGTACTAGCCCTACCTAATTTCATCAAGACTTTTTGTAACATACCCAACCACCCATAGGCTTGGCATGCCACCTCAAAAACTTTCTCCTGAACCAATTTCGAACTTTGATAATAATTAATTCAAAATAAAGCATGAAAGACTCGGATGCATTAATCAAGATCCATGCTACAACATACAAGAAATAAACAACGTGCCATGCACAACAAAAAACTAGCAAACATATACATTATAAATACATATCTCAAAGATAATTAAATACATAATGGAAAATACACTGTACATAAAACACAGAGAGCACTTATATTTCAAGTAAACATTCACCAACTGGATGTAGAAAAAGGACGTTCCTACCAACCATATACACTATTTTTCATTTAATCTCAACAATAGTTCACCCCCGAGCTAGGGCTATGAATCCACAAGGACGGGTCCTAGGCCAAATCTAAAACACACAATAGTTGGATAACTAGCTCTTAGGTTTCCCAACCACACAAAAAATCTGAATTTCCATCTCTCTTTCCCCCTCAACTTGCACAACCCAAAGAAATGAATACCTTTCTCTGCTATTAAGTCCCTTAGGTTGTTCCATTTCTCTCCAGGGCCACAATGCTACTGGTCAAGAAATTGCCCTGTTGGAACTCCAAGGATCCTCGACTGTGGATAGTTCTTTCCAAAATGCCATCAATCACATGCACATAGGAATCCATTCCCTCCTGGAATGATTAGTAATCTATTACAACAATCTAGCAATGGCTTTGGTCCTCCAACAATTCGTTTCCATGCTCCCCCCAAGAGAAAAAAAATTCCGCAAGAGTGAAATGAGGAATTCTAGAAATGAAAAATGATTAACCAAGAGAAACTCCCAAAAAACCCATGGGTAGGGTTTATATAATTACATGAAAACAAGAACCACATGGCCTTCCTCTCATGAAGCTCATGTAACCCCTTTTCTCCATAAAATCAATTATGGGTAAACAAAATATAACAAAAAGACTTATCCCCTTAAGCCCTCTCTCTTGTGGAATCATAGGCCCCTATATCTTTCATCCTTGTTCATCTTGAAAACAACGATGTATCTATCTATCTATCTATCTATCTATCTATCTATCTATCTATATATATATATATATACATATATGAAGTATTATATTTCCTAGGCACTTTGGCCCCTTTTCAACTTTACTACCTCACCAGCCTAGGTCAAAATTACATAATACATTGTAGTTCATAAAGGTTAAAAATGGGGTGTTACATCTCCCTCCCCTTCTTTTGGCATTGTCCTTAGTGCACACCACCATTCCAATGTTATTAACATTACAAATCTAGGCCCTTCGGCCTTAATCCACACAGGCAGTCCAATCAACTCTTATATACATAGGCATTCCAACCCAAAACATGTATAATTATATTTAGAATTTATATTTCTGGTGGAAGATCCAACCAGCAAGCTCTCCTTCCCTCTCATCTTGTACAACCCAAAGAAATGAACCCCTTTCTCTTCCCTGCAATCCCTCAGCCTATTCCACTTCTCTTCAGGGCTCTAGTTCACTCACCCATGAAGTTTTAGAGTTATGTCTTCTAGAACTCCAGCTGCAACAAGTCCATTGGAATTTTTTCATTCCATGCCTTCATCATTGAGATTGATTTCCTTCTAGTGCTCTTTTTTTCCCCCAAGATTCCATATTCCATAGACAACATCTCATATGTATTACAAACATACAATCATCATGAGATAACATTATAAAACTTTTAAATCATAAATGTCAACTTTGTTTTATACATGAAAACAAAATTTTCCAAGCATGAGCTTTATGCTCGTAATTCGTTTGGCTCTTGTGGTTGTAGGAATAAATATTATTATGGATTATAGATACCTAATACCATTATTCCTACAATTTTCTCAAACTTCAATCAACCAAACCAATTATTATCATATCATAAGAATTTTTAATTTCTCAAATCAATTTATATACAGGAAATAAAATTCCCAGGCATGAATTTTCTGCTCATAATGTTTGGCTCTATAGATGTAGATATCATTATTACTTATGGAATTACATCCCTGCCATATCCAAGTCCATTCTACCTACAATTTCCTCAATTTACATTTAACCAAACAAACTGTCAATATCTCATATATATATATATATATATNTGTGTGTGTGTGTGTGAAAACAAGTTATCTTAGAATTGTTTGCTACTACATTTCAATTACTTCCATCAATTATTGACATTAAATGGAATTCAAAAATTGAATGGAATGAACCCAACATTACATACACATGTATTATCATCCCATCTCTTCTTTCTTCTATCCAAAAATATTTTTATTACTCTGTCCCCCCCCAACCACATTTTTCTGTAATTTATCATTATGTAGCTACTTTAACCTACAAATTTCTTGTTGCAATATCTAACAGTTCCTAAAGTGTTTTCAACTTCATGAGTTAGAAATACTCACATCATTTCAGTTGTTAGCATAATCATTTCTATCTTATATAATATATACATGCATTCACCAAATGCATTCAATAATTCTTGTAATACCACTTGTAACATTTTTAATAGCTCCAAAAATTAATCTTGGAATTGTAACTAACAACAATCCAATCATCTTCAACTAGTATTCATATTAAATATAATGCATCTATCCATCATTATGTATTTTCATCACCATAGGATTTTCATAATACAACAATTAATTACTAAATAAAATAACAATCGATGTACCAATACCCATCGCCATATTTACACAATGCATCCCTATATTGACTACATAATAACCACATAACTATGCCATGCATTCACCAAGGTGAGTTGGAAGGTCTGTCCAACCCATAACACATCATCCACAAACTTCCTACTGCTTGCCTGACTATTTGGATACCTTCCTTTTCAACCCAAACACAACACCAAGAATATAATTCTTAAGTGCTCTTCAATGTCGGCAAAGAGGTTGCAGTCCAAACATCATCTATACAGTATATACCATTGAGCACTCACATAGCATTATAGCCCTTCCATATCCAACCATATCATGGTCTCACACATGACTAACACTATGGATATTTATTGTTATATCAATAGCATGTCTCCTGACTTGACCTAGTTATGATCTCATAACCAATCTTAACAAAGTATGCAACTAACATTTTATCTAAATGCATTATAGTATCAACAACATTTATATACTCTAGGCCTTTGGCCATTACTTATCAATTTAAATATTGAAAAATTAATTGAGGGAATTCTTACCTCAATTCCCTTCAACATCTATGCATCAAAAGAAACTAAATGCATACCTGCATAATTGTTATCAACCTACTTGATGCTATCTGATCAATTGGTATTTGTAAATCCCACAAGATTTCTCTTCCATCCTTTCGATTACCATTCCTACCACCCTCATGGTTCTTCACATAGATATAAGTCATAAGAAACAACAACAACAACCACATCTTAAACCATTCTATATCATTTTTCCTGAATACACAATCCATAATTAGTCATACTCAATTGCTATAACATCATTATTGCATGTATATAACAATAAACTATTCTAAGTCCTTAAGAATTCCATATGCATATCCAAGCATGTACATATGAAAAATGCACATCTATATGCACCAAGAATTCACTATCAACATGCCTAATAATGCATAATGCATTCTAACTTCATTGTACACATCATGCACTCTAGTGCATTTATGTTTCAATTCACTTATTTGTTTATTTATTTATTTGTAGTTGGTTGTCCTTGAATTTCTTTGGATCCTTGCTCACTTGTGTGATCTCACTATGTTCATTTGCACTATTGTTTTATCATCTGAAAACTGTCCATCCAATTTCAACTTGGCCATTCTACAATCCAAGCAATGTGTTATATTTGTCAGCAGCCTCTCCTCGGCAGTCATATCCAAAATTTACCTTTATGAAACATTCCAACACCTTGGAATGAAGTGGCTTAGAACATTCCATCACTTTACTACCACAACATCCTTGAATCAAATACTGTTACTCCAAGTTGTCCATTAGGCTACTTCATTAATATTTCCCTATGAAATCATACCTTTCACACTTAATACCATTCCCAATGGAAGTCTATTTTCATTCAATGGCACTTTTCAAGTGAAAGAGCATTCATTTTTCTATCTCTAATTTCTCTGACTTGGCATCCTACTTCCAATGTGAACTCTGATATCATAAGTGGATTTCTTTCACTGAGTACTTTTAGACAAGTAGATAAGTCATATATACCAAATCCTTCCTTGGAACTCCTATGATTGACGCATAGATATTATTCACACACAACCTCTTAAACTCTTTGTTTTCTTTCACATCAAGCTTGCAATTATCCACACATCTTTACCTTAAAGGTTATGGAGCATTAATTTTCATTTCTATTCCCATTTATGAAATTATTCACCTGCTAGCTTCATGTCCTATGTGAGGATTATTTCCTTTGTTGTACCTGCAATTTATTCACACTCTGTAGCAGCTAAATAATAATCCCTCTATCCTTCTTTTCTCGAGTTCTTTATCCACTTTTCATTACTTTTATTGTAGCTCTTTATTTCCTCATCCGGCTTATTTAAGCTCTGTCATGCTTCCATGACTATGATATCTGATCCTATTCTTGAATTTATCTAATTATACCTCTAATTTTGCAAAATATGCAAGCAACCATTTTGTTAGAATTATAAATATCATTAAAAAATGTCAATTAAATTTACATGTACTTTTTATGCTCAGTTCATGAAGAATTATATATAAATTATCCAAATTATAACAAGTCCAAGTCATTCTCGTCTGAATCATATTTCTAATGACTATACTCTTTCCCTGATCCAATTTCTGAGTTGAAAGTTATGGCTTCCTGAAAAAGCCACTTTCACCCCATTTTTACATTTTCTCCACTAGTGAAATTTTATTGAAATTCCAACTTCGGTCAACTGCAAAAGAAAATATGTTAGGAACTAGAGAAACTTTATATGAGGAATAGATAATAAAAAAGACAAGTAATTAATAAAAAAATCATATTTTCAATCAGATGCTCCAATAAAAAACTACAACAATATGGAAATGACAACTTTTCCCTTCTTTCACCTCTTTTTCCAGAGTTATATTTTTTAGCAAAACTGTCTATCTCTCAATATGCGCACTTCTGGAAAATTTTCACTAAACCAAAGTAGTTTGTATTGATGAGTAAATAATTTTTTTTAGTTTCGTGATCCAGGGTCACTTTTCTTGCTCCAAAAATCTCAAAAATCCCAAAAACGTGGCCCAGAATAGTGGATTTTGGCCTATTTCAACATCCCCATTCCAATCCCCTTAGTATTTTTTTAGTTCGTTCGTGATTTATTTCTATGTTTTATTTCTGGACACCCTCAATGAATTTCAACTTAATCTGGACTTCTTCCAATGACCTGGATGCAGATCTTCAAAAACCATTATTTTTTCATTTCTGACAAATGAAAGCCAAAATGGACAAGGTACCTCTCAGGCACTTTGGTAGAAATCATCACTGCATAAAAAAACCATAAGTTTCATCCCAATATGACTTAATCCGATCTAGTTATGGCCAAAATATGAAAATGGTTCCAAACTTATTTTTTTTTAGTTTTCTTTTTTTGACACTATGGAATAGTTTTTCCTATGGGGAAATCTGCACCATTGATCTTAAAAATAGAATACATTTGGACCGTCCATCGTAGATTCCCATTCAAAGTGCTAAATAATCGGGCTCAAATGAGACTATGAAAAGAGAGTATTGAAGAATATTCCTTTTCGATACCATCAAAGATTTTCATTTGGAGTTCAAAACATTAGGTAAGCTTCATTGCTCCGACTCGAGGGTATCGAAGAGTATTCCATTTTGATACCATTGGAACTAGTCACTCAGGGTTCCAAAAATTAGGTAATTGTCACCACTTTGACCAAAGGGTATCGAGGAATATTCCATTATTGATACGATCGAAACTTTTCATTTAGAGTTCAAAAGGTTGATGAAGTTTCACTACTCCGACTAGAGGGTATCAAAGAATATTCCCTTTCTATACCTGAACACTCACAGTTGAAAATATTAGGCAATATTTGGTTCTCCAACCAGAAGGGTATTGAAGAATATTCTCGATCGATACCTTATCAATCAGAGTTGAAAATATTAGGAAATGTTCATTGCTCTGTCCAGAAGGGTATTCCCGATCGATACCATAAGAACTCTTCTGAACGAGATCTTCCAAAAACTCCTTTCCAAAAACACATCTCAAAGAGATCTGATGCTTGAGAATGATCCGACTGATCTAACAACTCTCGCTCTTTAGGGATCCTACTATCTACTTCTCTTCATGCTCAAGTCCGAAGTCCTTTTGACACTTCCTTTTCCGAAGGCTTGTTAGGAACACATTTCTCGGACCTCTAAGATTGAATCTTGACCGTTGATTTCCTCTGAATTCCCAAACGAACAAAAATGAACATGGACGATTGATTTACCTCATTTCTTAAACCCCTAAAATGAATCTCATCCGTTGATCTAGTAACTTTGTCAAAATTTGAAAACATAAATATTTTTAAATTTTTAAAGAAACAATCTGGGCCATTGATCTCAAGATTGAACATGATCTTGTCCATTGATTCTATGAAATCTTCCCCACACTACCATGACCAATAAAAAATATGAAATTTTCAATCTTCCAAGTTGAATTCATCTCTACAACTCCACAGATTGAATCCATTAAACCTCTCAAACAATCTGAATCATGTAAACACAGATTTGCTCACCAATTTGGGGATTTCTCTCTAATTTTCCACCATTTTCCCCAAAATTCATACCAGTTGAATCTGTAATAGTGAATATTCTTGATTCACACCCATTCCATCCCATACCAGTCCGGTGTTGAACCAAAATATCTGATACCAATATGTAACATACCAAGCTACCCACAGGCTCGACACACCACCTTAAAAACTTTCTCTTGAGCCGATTTCAAACTCAGATATTAATTAATTCGAAATAAAGCATGTAAGACTCACATGGATTAATCAATATCCATTCTACTTCATAAAATAAATAAACAATGTGCCATGCACAACAAATAACCAACAAACATGCACATTTTAAATACATATCTCATATATAATTAAATACACAGTAGAAAATACATTGTACAGAAAACACAAAGAGAACTTATCTTTCAATTAAAAATTCACCAAATGGATGAAAACCAAGGATGTTCCTCCCAATAATAGACATTGTTGTTCATTTAATCTCAACAACAGGTCACCCCCGAGCTAGGGCTATGAATCCACAAGGATGGGTCCTTGGCCAAATCTAAAACACACAAAAATTGGCTAAGTAGCTCTCAGGTTTCCCAACCACACAACAAATATAAATTTCCATCTCTCTTTCCCCCTCAGCTTGCACAACCAAATAAATGAACACCTTTCTCTTCCATGAAATTCCGTAGGCTGTTCCATTTCTCTCCAGGGCTTCAGTGCTATTGGTCACAAAATCTCCCTGTTGGAACTCCAAGGATTCTCGGTTGTGGATAGTTGTTTCCAAAATGCCATCAATCTCATGAAAACATACATCCATTCCCTCCTAGAATGATTAGTAATATATTACAACCATATAGTAATGTCTCTCCTCCTCTAGCCATTCATTTACATGCTCCCCCCAAGAGCACATGAATTCTGCAAGAGTGAAATGAGGAATTCTAGAAATGAAATATGATTAACTAAGAGCAACCCCCAAACAACCAATGGGAAGGGTTTATATAATTACATGAAAACAAGAACCACATTTCCTTCCTCCCAAGAAGGCCATGTAACCTCTTTTCTCCATAAAATCAATTATGGGTAAATAAAATATAATAAAAAGGCTTAGCCCCTTAATCCCCCTGTCTTGTGGAATCTTATCCCCCTATCTCTTTTGTCTTTGTCATTGTTAAAGCCAACGATATATATATATATATATATATTACATTTCCTAGGCACTTTGGCCCCTTTTCAACTTTACCAACTCACTAGCCTAAGTCACAATTGCATAATACATTATAACTCATAAGGGTTAACTGAGGTGTTACACCTTTGTTCTGGAATGTGATGCATCAAGGAGAGGAATCAGGGACGTCCTCATGCAAGATGGATGCCCTTTGGATTTCACCAGTAAACATTTGTCAGAGCGACATTTGCTCCAATCTATGTATGAAAAACAAATGATGGTTATTTTGCATGCAATGGATCTATGGTGCCCTTATCTATTGGGACAACGCTTCCAAATTAAAACAGGCTGTCAAAGCCTCAAGTACTTCCTAGAACAATTCATTTAATCCCCAAGGAAACAAAAATGGGTGAACAAGCTATTTGGATACGATCACGAGATCATTTACAAAAAAGGTTAAGAAAATGTGGTGGCTGATGCTCTTTCTAGGAAATATGAAGAAGGGTCCCTATTCATTGTCATTGATTATCTTCAAGTTGTTCACTAGGAATGGTTGCACGAACCCAAAATATAAAGCCTCATCCAAAAAATGCAACATGATCCCCAAGCTTCTCTAGGGTACTCTTAGAAAAATGAAGAGTTTCACTATAAAGGTCTCCTATATTTAAGCAAACAGTGGGCCCTTAAATCCAAGGTGCTCTCTGAGTTTCATGCTTGTCCTACTATATGACATTCGGGTTTTACCAAAACTTATGAATGGGTCAAACACCCTTTCTTCTGGGATGGTATGAAATAGGACATCCACACCTTTGTGGAAAAAAGTGATATATGTCAATGCAAAAAGGGCGAGACTATCAAAACTCATGGCACTCTCCAACCACTTATGATTCCACCTACTATTTGGACATATATTTCTATGGATTTCATTATGGGATTACCCAAATTAGGAAATAAGTCAGTCATCATGGTGGTAGTGGATCGTCTCTCCAAATATGATCATTTATGTTCTCTTCAACACCCATTCACAACATCTATAAGGGCTCAAATGTTTATTGATAATATCTTCAAACTCCATGGAATGCCTCATTCTATTGTTTCTGATCATGATCCAAATTTTACCAACAATTTCTGGAAAGAATTATTCAAGCTCCAGGGAACCTAATTGTAGCTTAGTACAACCTATCATTCCAAGACGGATGGACAAACATAAGTGTTCAAAAAGTGTCTAGAAACATATTTGAGGTGTTTTTCATCCGACCGACAAGATCAGTGGGTTCAATGGTTACCCTTAGTTGAATGGTGGTACAACATCTCTTACCATACGACCACTCACATGACTCCCTTTGAAGAAGTCTATGAACATAAGAGACCATCCATTCTCCCATACATACCAGACATCTCCAAGGCTTAGGAGGTTGACTTAAATATTATAGGCCGCATGACCATTCTCTATACTCTCTAAGAAAATTTGGTCATGGCTCAAAACCACATGAAGCAACAAGTAGATCAGGGTCATTGTGAACATCAATTTGTTGAAGGGGACCAACTGTTTCTCTATCTACAACCATACAAGTAGACTTCACTCAAATATCAAAAGTGTCAGAAATTGGCACTTGGATTTTATGGTCCTTATACTATTCTCAAATGTGTGGGATCAGTGGCCTATCAGTTAGCTTTTCCCAACAACTCCAAGCTACATCCTGTTTTTCATGTCTCCTTCCTAAATAAAGTGATTGGCACCAAGTGTCATGTTCAAACAAGTCTACCAGACATGGATGGAGGAGGTTCCATTTGGTTGCAACCACAAGTTGTATTATACCAACAAAAGCATCATCTCCATTAATGCACCATCCAGGAAGTGTTAGTTCAATGGAACGATACTCCACCAGAAGATGCCACCTAGGAGCCGACTACTATTCTATAAAAATTTCCTCATGTTAATCCTTGAGGACAAGGATATTTTTAAGGGGGAGGGAATGTTAGGGACCTAACCTCCCTAACCCCTCATATATACAGAATAATAATTTTTCCATGTAATAAAGGATGACATTAGCTAATAAGGACTATTTAATAAATATGAACAAGTCCATGTAAGAATAGCTAATAGAAGATTTCACCTCTAGAAATATCTTCATCCATAATGTTATTTAGAAGATATAATTAGTATAAATAAGAGTAGGAGTCATGATAAAGCATTTTCTTGTGAATTATTGTAATAGAGTGTTTCTTTGATGGAGGCTTCCCCCTCGAAGAGGCCAATGAACATTGCTCCCATTTCAATAAAGGTATCATTTTGGTGTGTTAATCTTTACATTTTGTTGTTCTCTTGGTAATTTCCATTATATTCCCGTTTATGCTTAATATCACATAACAATGTGCATATTGTGTGTGTGTGTGTACAAGTCATTCGATTACATGTCGGTTACAGTTCTTAACTACTTGGTTCGTCCACTGACGGGTCTAGTTGGAAGAGCCGACTAGCCCCTACAACATCCATCCCACCCCTCAATTTATTTCTCATCCTGATCAAGGGGGAAGTGTGGCTATTACATTTGAAAATTTTGATAGACTCTGGCAATGCTCTCGAAGAGGTTCTCACCAGTAGGTTACATGATTTTGATAATATAGAGAAAAATAAGGAGAGAATTATAGTCTTTGAGAATGAGAATACATGAGAAGAAGGATTTTGTTGTTGATTGGTGCTTCAAAATTTGCTTAATTGTTGATTGCTTAATTATGGAGTCTTTTCTAGTTGCATTGACTATCCATTGGTTTCTCCAGGGAATACCCATTTGTGAAACTTTATAGTAGGTTGTAGAGGTGTTGTTTTCAATTGTACATGTGATTCTTTTGATCATTCGACGACTATCCCTGGATTCCTTGATTGGTGGCTAGCAATAAGGAAGTTCAACTCAGATGGTGTAGGGTTGAAAAACTGGAACTACTATCGATGTGTCGAATTTCCCCTTGACTATTTTTATAGTTGTTGTGGAAACCATTCAAATGTTTTCTGGTATATTCTTGACGTGGTTTGTTGCAAGTGTTGTGAGAACATCTTCCATTCATCAATAGGGTAACGTGCCTATATCCCTACTGACTTCAACTTTCCCAAAACATCTAGTTTGTATTCCAAAGAATATTCCTGTACTATAATCGTCTCTAGGTCGAAGTTCATTCATCTTCTTGCATTTTCCCTTGGACCTGGTCGAGGTGTTTGATGGGTATTTTAGTTTCCATTTGAACTTAGGTTGCTTCTTTTAGCAAATCGTTCTCTTGATTAGATCATTCTTCCTCGATTGCCTTTTATTTTTCGATGTGATTTGAGATGGCCACTTTGGATTTTGGGTTGGTAGTGAGCAATATTGATGTTCTCAGGTCAAAATTATTGACTTCTGTGCTTTCAATTTTCTATAAGTGGTGGAAACATATGTGGGCCAATTGCTAAGAATTGTGTTTAAGGTAGCTTCCTATGAAGTGACCACTTCCAGGTTTTTCTTTACTTCTTTGAACTTTCCATAATCATATTAAAGGATTTTTGTTGTTTGTTGGGTCGTGACATCCTGATTATTTCTAAATGTTTGGCTATGTAGCTTCCTAATTTATTTATTTATTTGCTTAAGGTGCTATATATCTACTTGATTGTTTGCACATGTTTTGATGACTTCTTCTACCATCCTTTTAATTGCTTCTAATGGATCTATTTATGTTGTCTATTGTTCTATCCCCAATTTCTCTTTGGTGAGTACCGCACACTCCTGCAATATTTTTTTCTCCTTATTTCTTGTCACTATGAGTTGATCACCATATCTCATGGAACTCTTTCATCTTTTAGTCACTTCTTTGGTGACCTCACCATATAAGTCGATCATTTTATCATCAGATGCTACTACTAGGTCGAACACTGTTTCTGTAGGTGGTTTTTCTGTCTTGACTACTTTGAAAGATGTGAAGGTAGTCATTTTTGAAGTACTATCTTTCCTATGGATTGCATTTTTCTTCTTCTTCTTGGATATCTTTTCCACATTTTGTTGTTATTTGGTTTTACTGGACTCCTTTCACTGATATTTGTCTACGCCATTTCCTTTATTTGTATCATCATTTCCTCAATTTTCTTCATTATTCTCTCCTGCTTCTGGTTGTGTGTTAGGGTCATTCTTGTTACAGATTATTTTCCCTGCAGACAGGTGAAATATCCCTTGGATTATCAGACCTCTATTACCAATATAGAAAAGTACAAATGGTTGTTATATTCCTTTCAGATCTAATTTAGCTAACATAATGAGAAGAATAAGAGTGTGACATACCTTATCTTGGTGTTTTTCCTTTGTGCACTAAATCTTGGGACTGATTCCTAAGCTCCTTAATGTAGATTAGATCATGCAAAGAACAAAAAAGATACCTTTATTACACTCTATATATCCAACCAAATAGATCTATCTATGAATATTAATCAATGATAGACAAGTAGATGCAAAATTACACATACTTAAAGGAAATAGGCCAAGTATATTAATTTGAGAACCAAAAGGAAAACACTTACAATATGAGTTCGAAGATGCAACATCTCCTCCAAGTTATCCTCATGCAACCCTTTCATGAAGAATATAATATCAAAATAATGATGCTATTACTTATTTCTTCCTCTGAGATTAGAGGCTTGATATGATCCAATCCTTCATCTTTATTACCTTGGAAACCCCTCAATATATAGGCTTGAGAGGAAAACAACAATGAGAAAATGAGGGGTATGGTTGAGGATATGGTACAAGGTACAACCATGGATATTGGCTATGGGTTTAAGATATTCATAGGAGAAACACATGTTCGAGGTTTCTTGATTGAGGGATCCCCTATGAAGGAAGCGACAAGAATCTCATTCACATCTTTACATGATAACACAACCTGTTTTGGGAGCTGTGGAAATGTAGGAAATGTCTTCTTCTTATGCTCCATAGGTTCCTTGTCCTCTTCCTCCTATGAATCCATCGGCATTTGGACTTTGAATTCTTCGTTGTTGGGGAGAAACTTGGCCCTACTCCTTATTCATTCTCCTTTTTGTTGAGGATCTCTAGTGGCAAGAGATAATGCATACCGAAATTGCGTGGGTTGTGCTTAACACCTAGCCATGACATGACTTCCTTGTCGATGGAATCCTCATCCATATAGAAGGGTAACGACCTCATATGGAAATCCTTAGGCTTTGCATGCCTCAACCAAACAAATGTGTAGTTTCGATTTATCCCGAATACGATGTTTTGGGTGTTGAGGTTCACCAGTTCTTGTGGTATGCACAACTGTTGAGTTGCATCAATAAGATGGTTGTACCACTTTAGAAACGCTGCATTGTTGAACTCCATATTCTCAGGGCCTGACCTTGTGTACCAGGGCTCAAACATATTGGCTGGGAGACCCTTTTCTGTAAGGGACAATTGTCTTCTTATGGGTGACGTCCACTTCTACATGGAGAATGTGACTAATAAGTAGTTGTATGTAAATTTTTCACCTTTCTCCTGAGCCTCTTCACACACAACTAGGAGTTCCTCTAGTAGGTAGTTGCACCAATTGAACACAACTCCATTTACGCACAAGTATTCTACTTAAAGGGCATATAAGGTTCATTCTCCCTTGTAAGATGAGAACATAACCTTGCTAGCGATCACGTAGCAGGTTGTCCAAACCGTCTCTATAAGATTGGGTCAATTTTGGCCATCCATCCTCCTCTCTGTGTATGAAATTTCTGATACATGCTGACTTCACCCTTCTTCTTCACATGCTTTCTTGGGACTTGGAAGCCTTTTGAGACATCCTCACCTTTGAGGGATAGTTTGGTGAATTGGTGGATATCCTCAACATGAATCAGATACTTCTTATCGAGCCATAAGATCCTATCATGCACCCGACTGATCAATAACTTGGTGCACCGTGCAACCTCACCAATGGTTCTGAAAACTGGTAGATTCCTCAGGTTCATGATGATTGAATTGAACAGATTGATGAAATATGGAATTGATACGGACTGCATGCCTCCTAGTGCATCTATATCCAAGTCCTAGAATACATTGATATTCATCTACGGAAACAAAATTTGGTCTATCAGGTCGAGGTTGAGGAGTTTTACTTGCTTGACATTTCCCTTGACATCACCCATGATCTCGACCCGGGGATCACACGAATCGTCTGGAATTGCTTCTTTTGGAGCTGAGTTCTAGCCTCCTGTTTCTCTTATCATGTTGGCTTGGGATTTCTTAGAAAAATTAGATGGAATGAGTAGGGGTGTGAGGTCACAACTCGGGAGCAGGAGATATCACAATATAGAGAAGAGTGCAGATAACGCAAGACAAAAGATAACTAATGGAAACAATGAGTCTCACTCATGAATTTGCAAAATATTATACATAGGATAGCTGGAAAGATCTGTAATTACTCCCAAGGACAATCATTAAGAAATCATAAACGCAATCTCAAGATGAGGTGTCCGATGGGACTGATAATGGGGTAAGATATATAGGGTGATCGTGGCCTTTAATGAATGAACTGATAGGGACATGGTCAAATTGAGGGCTTACCATTTTAATGGTTGAGAATCCCAGTGAGGATAGCGATGGAATCTTCACGTATCGTGCCTTTATGGCTTAACATAAAGTTATGACGGGTTAGTGTAGCTACCATAAATTATATGACTGGATAGGATGCGTGTGGCACATGGGCTATGATATAGTTCAGATTCGTCCCCCCTCCGACCATAGTGGGGTCCCTGTCATATTTAATGAATTAATTTAATGTAATGGTGGCTCTTTAGATCCTGTGCAACTGAGTAAGAAGTTCTACACGAAAGAAACACTTAGAATGAAGGGAAAAAAATATATGTCGTGGCGCAACAATGCACACTTGGATGTTATTATTTGGATTAAAGAAATTACAGGAAATCAAAATCTAACTACTGTACATGATCCTTTGGACTGGAGAAACAATCCTTTATCTCAATAAATAGAAATATATGGTTTTAGTTGGGCGCCATTCACCCATCCTGGTCAAAGAATATTGTCTAGTTGTGCTAGCTTGATGCACCAGAGTGCTGAATTTCTGCAACTATGAACTGACCCAACCAATGCATGCACAACTTGATTAGATGTTTATGATATTGGTTGTCATAGAGTAGTACCTTATCCCCTTTCTTGAATATTTTAGACTTAATATTCCTATCATGCCAAGCTTTTTGTCTAGCTTTCTCAACTATCTGATGAAAATCGGTGAGAAATCTTGCTTCCTCAAGTTCTTGCAAGTCTACAATCCTCTATGCAACTGATTGATCATCTGTCATGTGTGTATATTTTTCTATATAGAGACTAGGGGTAATAAATTCTATGGGTACAACAAATTCTTTCCCATAAACCAACTAAAATGGAGTATACCTGTGTAACTTCTTTGTTGTAGTCATGTAAACCCACAAGACTACTGGAACTCTATCATCCTAGTCTTGCCTATTTTCACAACATACCTGTACATGATATTTTGGACTGGAGAAACAATCCTTTATCTCAATAAATAGAAATATATGGTTTCAGGTGGGCGCCATTCACCCATCCTGGTCAAAGAATATTGTCTAGTTGTGCTAGCTTGATGCACCAGAGTGCTGAATTTCTGCAACTATGAACTGACCCAACCAATGCATGCACAACTTGATTATATGTTTATGATATTGGTTGTCGTAGAGTAGTACCTTATCCCCTTGCTTGAATATTTTAGACTTAATATTCCTATCATGCCAATCTTTTTGTCTAGCTTTCTCAACTATCTGATGAAAATCGGTGAGAAATCTTGCTTCCTCAAGTTCTTGCAAGTCTGCAATCCTCTACGCAACTGATTGATCATCTGTCATGTGTGTATCTTTTTCTATATAGAGACTAGGGGTAAGAAATTATATGGGCACAACAAATTCTTTCCCATAAACCAACTAAAATGGAGTGTACCTGTGTAACTTCTTCGTTGTAGTCATGTAAGCCCAGAAGACTACTGGAACTCTATCATCCTAGTCTTGCCTATTTGCACAACATACCCGTACATGATCCTTTGGACTGGAGAAACAATCCTTTATCTCAATAAATAGAAATATATGGTTTCAGGTGGGCGCCATTCACCCATCCTGGTCAAAGAATATTGTCTAGTTGTGCTAGCTTGATGCACCAGAGTGCTGAATTTCTGCAACTATGAACTGACCCAACCAATGCATGCACAACTTGATTAGATGTTTATGATATTGGATGTCGTAGAGTAGTACCTTATCCCCTTGCTTGAATATTTTAGATTTAATATTCCTATCATGCCAAGCTTTTTGTCTAGCTTTCTCAACTATTTGATGAAAATCGGTGAGAAATCTTGCTTCCTCAAGTTCTTGCAAGTCTGCAATCCTCTACGCAACTGATTGATCATGTGTCATGTGTGTATCTTGTTCTATATAGAGACTAGGGGTAAGAAATTCTATGGGTACAACAAATTCTTTCCCATAAACCAACTAAAATGGAGTATACCTGTGTAACTTCTTCGTTGTAGTCATGTAAGCCCACAAGACTACTGGAACTCTATCATCCTAGTCTTTCCTATTTGCACAACATATCTGATGCATACACACCTTCACTCTACGTCTGCTCATAGGATAGTTCATTCAATTACTGAGATAGATTAGCTCTTTCGATTCCCTGCTGGAATCATGCATAAATTGATCCACAGGTCCTTTCTTTTCCTTCACGACTCCGAACACGACCATGAACAATTTCCCCACAGGAAATGTGATTTCGGGCTTCGGGGTTTTCCTGGTCCCTATTGTCGGGAACCTCTGTTCTTGCGATCAACCGATTGCTGATTACCCAAGATGCACCTTCAACATTTAGCCCTGGGCTATCTCTTGGCCCACGTGACCAATTCTCATATGACTGTAGCAATATGTCCTTCGGGATTTATTGGCACGAGAGATCGAACTCTTGTTCTCTCGACTCCCAATTCACTGATCCGTGAAATGCTGAATTGGCAATGCCTTAGCCCCAATTGGATATGCTCTGGTCCAAGTGACCATCCTTCACATGATCGAGACCTTATTTCAGGGTTTCGCAACCCAAGCGCTCGACCTCTTGTCCTCTAGACCCCCAAAGTGCCAATACGCAAAACACTGATATGGCACTGCTTGGAAAGCCCTTTCGAGATTTCGTGTTTCGGGTTCTCCCGATGCGAGAATCCTCCTTGCCATTGTTCCTTCGCACTCCTGACCTACGATGTGCCGAAGTGATGTCAATCTCCGCCACGTGTCCCAAATGGATGGACGGCTCTGATGTGTTTTGGGGTTTTTCTCCCTGGAGATTCCCGATCTCCTGTCTTCGAGACTTTCGATATCCTGAACGCTGATATCCCAATGCGCCAATGCCTTTTGGGACTTTCACCCTCCTGTTCATGAAGTTTAAACCTCATGCATATCCTTACAGATCCAACGGCTGACGGGTAATTGGACCAAGATCCAATGGTCCATATCCTTTCTCCTGTGCGCTCCTCTGTTGCATTGCCTCCTGGACATGAAATCTTCTCAATGGTCTAGATCTCTCCGGCTGGATCCAACGATAGATGTTGCTCCTCCCGAGCTTCTGTACGTTCTTCCTAGACTTGGAAGAATTTTTAAATCTCAAGGCCTTGACATTTGCTTCATCCCTGTGATCTCTTGCGACCTCTGTGCATAAAAACACTCGCCTGTGCATATGAAAACGCAATTCCTCCTGAGCTTTAGAAAAACTCTAAACTCTTCCCGAGAGTTCTCTGGCCTCTGCACTCCTTGTAGCTACAAATTTGTGCTCTTAGAGAACTACTCCTCCTGAGCTTTTATCCTTCTTTTGAATCCTTGAAGGATTCTTCAACTCGTGTTCCCCTACGGGGTCTCTGCGCACATAAAGAGCTATCTCTTCTGAGCTTCTCTTCTCGAATCCTCAAAGGATTCTGACGTCTACACTCCTGTAGAATCTTCACACACACACAAAGGTGTTGCCTCTTCTAAGATTTCCTGCTCCTCAGACCTTAAGGGAATAAATATTCTTTCCTTCTCCTGTAGATGGAGAATTACGAGGCCCTCATGGCGCTGTTGTGGGGAAATTCTACCCTACGGACTAACAATCTAGGATTTAAACTTGCATGCAGATCATGACCCTTAAGAAATTACTTTTAACCTTCTACCCCAAACCTAAAACCCTTTTTCACATGTAAACATGGAAAGAACCAACTAACCTTTTATCGACGGTTGGTGTAGATCCTTCGTTGCGCTTTATCCCCTTTGCTTCTGTTGCTCCTTCCAAAAATCTTTCCTGCAATCAAGACAAAACTACGCATGCATGCTATTTTTCTACTGGAGGGTTAGAGATTAAGCATAAATCAAATAGAACATATAAGATTCTTGCATTTGGGACGGGAAAAGTATCTTTTTATTAATCTCAATATGAACCAACTTACAATGATTATAGAGACCGACCACCGTTCCTCGATCTTGATCCTGGGCTCCTCCTCTTCTTTTTCCTCCAACTGCTTTGCTTGAATTCTCCTAAATCTTGAGGAAAGGCTAAAGGGTTGGGACAAAATGGATTCGTCAATTGGGCAGAGTTTCTTTGCTATGATTTTCCTCCTTTGAATAGTACCCCTACCCCTTCTTTTATAGGCTAGAAGGAGCTAGGGTTTTAGACGAACTCTCGGCCATGCATGGCTGGGAGTTCCAGTTAACTGACCCAAAGCTTTTCATCCCGGCGGAAACTTTCCTAATTTTTTTCTTTGTTAGGTAAACGTGGGCTGTAGTGGGCCAGCCAACGTTCCAACGCGTGCAGTATAAGGCCTTCCAGTGTTCCAACGCGCCCAGTGATAGGCTAGGGCGTGGGTTACTTAATTTACGATATTTTTGAAGAGTATGTTCAGCATGGCTTTGGCAATGAAGGGCAATGAGTTGGCCTGATGCCAGGTGAGCATGGATGGTGCAATTTAGGGTTATAACATATGCCCCCTAATGTGTGAGGTCAGAAGAGCATCTGATGGCCGAAATACATTAGCAATTCTTTACCAATCTGTACTGATATGATGAATGAGTGAGCCCAGGAATCAGGAATCAGGAGGTGCCGTCTGCAAAAAATATCAAATGTCTCACCGAGGCGGGCATACCCATGCTCGGGATAAATCATAACCATGGCTACCAATCAAATACACTGTAGATCCATGTCAAACAACTATAAAGAGTATCCGCGAACAATACACAGTGGAGCTACATCTCAAAATCAGAAAGATATACATAGAAAGTATCCATCTCTCAGAAGCTGATTTGGCCTGATGACTGTACTTCAGAGCTCGAGCAACAACTTCAAAATCGTTTAAACTCGGGTAGGAGTGTAATTTGAGTGTATGACTGCACTACCCAGAGGTCTTCGACGACTCGTCGATTGTGGACTTGATAATATTGATGATCGGACTGAAGACTTCATTGATTTCGAACAAAGACTTGATTGGACGTTCGGGATGGCTGGGTATGCGGACAGGAGACATATTGCAGAGTGGCCGACTTAGGATAAGTAACAAACTTCCCTTGGAAAATAGCACGACAAGTAATAAGACTCAGGCAACATATCTGTTAATCATAAGTCTACGAAGCAGGAGGCAACGCAAACTCTCCATATGCTTGGAAGAGTAACCAAACGGTGGAGGAAACAACTCAATATAGCGAGCAAAGATTCCTAAGGTCGTACTACATCCCAAAGTCTGATGAATCAAACGGACAAATGTGCTTTATCCAAGGGCGACTCATATTGCTGCCAATAAAGAAAATACTTTTCCCGTCCTCTTTTTGGGGCATATTTGATTTTTTTTGTTCTTTTTTATTATTTTGAAAAGAAAAAATGAATGTTACGTTACAGTGGAGGAACGAGCACAACAAACATGCAAGCTCAAGGCAAAAGGACAAGACTGATGTTCTAGGAAATGATACTCAGGAAAAATCCTCCAATAGCCAAAGGTGTTAAGATGCAAAGGCAAACTGTTACTAAACTGAAAGGTAAAGGATGCAGATGCGGTTGATAGAAAACACAATGGTAACGTCCTTCGATGTAAGTTTAACGAGCCCAAAGAAGGGAAGCTCGGTGATTTTTCATGTTTAGAGAGTCTAAAAAAGCATAAAAGGAAACTCCATTGGGGTACCTTTTTCGACAATAGTCTAGTCGGTTCGA
>ML779280.1:78617-105374 GCA_009831015.1 Picea engelmannii | reverse complement strand
CGTGACTTCAAATTTCAGTTTAACGAGCGTGAAGGGTCACAAGATCGCTCGACAATCTTTTCATGTTTAAAGGGTCTGAAAAAGGCTTAAAAGGAGACCCGTTATGTTTTGGGAGTCCGGAGGGTAAGACAAAGAGTGAAAAATACCCATGCAAATGAGGCTCAAACCCATATTCAGGAAAGACTATACGGACCCCCGAGCCTACGATGTTTTTAGAAACGGAATGGACACCATAATGCAACCAGGAACTACCTAGGGCATCCATGTTTTGGTAAGCTCTACCACCAAGTTGCGACACTTCTAGAGCAGATATGATGGTTCTGTGTCACAACCGGATGGGATCGATCCTATATCGTAAGAACAAAAGGCAACAAGATGCAACAATGGGGATGAAATCCTACCCTATATGCTCAGGTTGATTTTTGGAATTTTTTTTATGGACCGTCCTTATGTATATTTTTTTTATTTTATGAAACTCAATGAAAAATGTCCCAATACCTGATCAAATCCCTTCCATATAACTCCGGAACCACTCAAAATGGTTTTTGGTATAAAGAAACTGATAAAAGGGGCCAAAAGGGTGACAAAAAGAGGCCAAAAAGTCTATAAATAGAAGCTGGTAGCTCATTATCACCATTGCTGATTTGGAAATTGACTCTGGAGCCAAAAGACCCCCTTTGCCAAAGATCGTGATTCCGGGAGCTACGGTGGACGAAACGAACTTCTGCTTGGACCAAGTAAGTACAAACTCCCTCATCTTGCATTTCAATACTTCATTTGTTGAGTTTATGTTGTTTATGGGGGTGGTCGTCGACCTCTAAGAGGCCGGCCCTAGCAAAACGCGGGCTGTCCAGAGACAGCCCACGGGTACCTGCACGTAGAGTCAAAACTGCACGCGGGTACCCGCGACTGTCACCTCGATAGCCCGCGGGTTACCCCCGCGCAACGAAAAAATGAAAACACAAGATCTAAACTCCCCTTTTTTCTTTGTGATTTTTGCAGGATGTATGTTCATTGGAGAGAGAGGGAGCACGAGGTTGCCAATGAGGCAGTGGCTGCAGATCCGAATGTGATGGCCATGCTGTCACAATGTGGCTTGGTGAAGTTTTTCTTGTGTCCATTCATGCGCGCTCAACCCAGGCTACTGAATGCCTTGGTTGACTATTGGAACCCAGATGCAGAGGCATTTATGATAGAGGGGCAATCCTTGGTGCCCACCACCGAGGATATCTATTTTTTGACGGGCCTCTCGAGGAGAGGGGAACCCGTTAACTTTCAGACGTTTCCTGCGGGGCCGAGCAAAGTCTCGGAATTGATAGCAGAGTATTGCGAGGCTGGGACCGATCCGAGACCGTCTTCAGTGCCCGTTGGTAGGATCACCGGCCTCACCCTACAGACTATTTTATCGCTCATTGGACGGATTACCGGCTCTGCAGCCGTGCATCAGGCTTCGCGTGCACAGATGAAATGTGCAATTCAGTGCATGAATGCACAGATTTTTTATTGGAGTACCACACTACTAGAGAACATGAAGAGGCAATTGATTGATTGTCAACAGCGGACACACAGGAACTTTGGGTTCGGGGCCATCCTGTGTTCATTTTTCTTTGAGAGAGTTCCATGCTTTAGTCCTCGGCTGACAGTACGAGGAATCTGGCGACTTTCCCGGCAGTGTGCAGATGGGCAGCGTTGCTGCTGCGAAAGGGTGGTGGGAGGACCACCGAGGCATTCAATGATGATTTCTTTGCGTGGATGTCGTGACAGATTCCAGCGATCGAGGATTACCCATATGCCGGGATCGACTTTTCCAGAGATCCAGCGATACCAGTGCCTCCTGGTGAGGAGTGAGAGGAGATGGGTAAGTCTCCTCCTGTACAGTTTTTTTGTTTTCATATGTAATTTTTATGTCTTTTTTGTATCTATGTCATGTTTTTGGATAACAGAGTTTTTGATGGGTGAACATTGTGTTGCGTGCAGATGTGGGACCCGTGTGGCCTGCCGATTTTTCACGGAACAGGCACCGCCCACGGCCGGAGGCCGCAGCTGCCGCCGCCAGAGGAGTAGCAGTAGCAGGGAACCTCCCAGCAGGAGAGACTGAGAGGGCTCTTAGGCGGGTTGAGCGGAACTTCACTGAGCTCACTCACACAGTTCCCATGATAGAGATAGAGGACTTACCACCCTCCATGCAGACTCTTATGGTGGGGTTACCTCGGAGATGGGTCCGATTGTTTAGGCATTTGGGTCGGGCCGTACATGAGTATAACAGGGCCCATAGGCCCTGAACAACCTTGTAAACGTTTTATGTGCGATGAGCACCTTATTGTATATAAGTTTTGAGGGCATAAGCCCCGGTGACTCATTATGGTTCCCATTTTTTGAGGCGCTTGCGTCCATCTATGTACTCTGAGGATTTTCAGATATTTATATATAGTTTTTTATTTCTTTTCTGTGTCTTTATGGATTATGGGTGCAAAAAATGTATTTACATGTGTATGATCATGATCTTTTTATGTGTGAGAAAGATGCCAATCTAAAATGTGATTAGCTAGAGTATTTGTGATTTGATTTAGACTCCTAGGAACATGAAAGTATGTAATATAATCAAAGTTGCATTCCAAGAGACGTACCCTAAGGAATCGTCGGTGTAAAGTTGGGTCGTTCACACGGTATATTCTTTTTAGCTGCGACACAACCAGTTGAGCGTCTAGATAGACCCGGAGATGAGAGATACCCAATGACAAAGCGTCACGAAGCAACTCAATAACTGCGCTATACTCAACAACATTGTTTGTGGTGTCACCTAAGCATATCCCTCCAGAAGATAGCAACTGACCTTGTGGTGTAAAGATTACCCAAGCTGCAGAGGCAAGCCTCTGCATGTGTCGACTAGCACCGTCTGCATACCCAATGAACACCTCGGACTCACTTGACATCTGCCATAGTGATGAAAGATAACATTAATGACCCGTCCATGACACATTTTTCAAAGAAATGTAAAAAAGTAATAGCACAAAGACTATACATATGTTACAAAAAGTTACCCACAGTGACCCTATGAGTAGTACTTCTTGAGGTAGAGCCCATTTCTAGGCTCCACCACAGCATTCCCTTCAAAATTGACCAGACGATAAGCGCCCTTTTTAAACACCTCCTTAACAATGAAGGGTCCGAACCACATGGGTTTAAAATTTCCTGCCCCCAGGGGGTCCTTATCTTGGTCGTAAACCAGGACAAGGTCACCCTCAGAGAAAACCCGAGGATGAACGAACCTATCATATTGACACTTAACCTTATGTTTATGAGCTTCATTGGCCAGTGCCGCATCACGACACTGTTCATCAAGCTGCTCTAGGTGTACTAACCGTTCTTCAAGCGGAGAAGTGTCTGGCAATAACTGTACTGCCAATTTCAGAGATGGAATTTGACATTTGATGGGCAAGACTGCCTCCAGCCTGTAAACGAGTTGGAAAGGTGAGAAACCGGTTGCAGTCTTAACTGATGTTCGGTAAGCCCATAATGCCGAGTATAACATCAAATGCCAGTTGGATTTGGCTGAGTTGATGGTTCGTTGTAGCATTGTCTTAAGAGTTTTATTAACAGCTTCCACTTGCCCATTGGCTTGGGGATAGTAAGGTGAGGAATGTTCTTGTCGTAACCCAAGCTTTGACATTAAATCGGTCATCATTTGATTCTAAAAGTGACTGCCATGGTCAGTGACAATCTCTCTCGGGATGCCGAACCATGCTATAATCTGGTTAAATAAGAAGAGAGCTGCAGTCTCTCCATCATATTTGAACGTCGGCATAGCTTCGACCCACTTAGTGAAGTAGTCAACAACCACGATGATATAGCGATGCCCCCTGGCTGACGGGGGGTTGCAAGTAGTGTAATCAATCCCCCACTTGGTGAAAGGACCGACGGTGATAACAGGAAACATAGGAGCTGAATGTGCCCTCATATTCCATGAGAAGATTTGGCACGGATGGCACTTCTTGACCGACTCAATACAGTCTTTGATAAGCGTGGGCCAGAAGTAACCTGCTCGTAAGATTTTTTGGGCTGTTGCCAACCCGAATAAGTGACCGCCACAAGCTCCTGTATGACAGTCGTTGAGCACTATGATGACCTCCTCATGAGTGAGACATCGATGCAAGATACAGTCTACACCTCTCTGATACAACGTATCATTGAGTATGAGATAGTTCTTAGCCTGATGGCGTATCCGCCGACGCTCATCACGAGAAGCAGAGGTAGGACACTTCAAATTATGGAGATAGATCAGTATATCTCTGTACCAGGGGTCTGAAGATTCAATCAAAAACATATCCCCCCGGATAGGTGATTCCTCAGGCACAATGTCACCTGACTCAACCAGAAGTTCCGAGATAAGTTCTGCGAAGACCAATGACTTTTTGGACTTGGTTGAAACAAAGTCTAAGTCGAATTCTTGGAGGATTACCATCCATCTAATGATTTTGCCACCGATAGCTCGTCGTGTCAACATGTACTGGAATGGATTCACGACAGCTACGACGGTGGTCTTGCGAAACAAAACATAGTGACGGAACTGTTGAACAGCATGAACTGCCGCCAATGCAAGCTTTTTGAGATGGGTATAATTAAGTTCCGGTCCTATGAGGCCTTGGCTCAGGTAATAGATCACGTATTCAGAAAATGAATCATCTTCCTGAACTAAAACCATGCCTATGGTTGACTCTACGACAGCCAGATATAAGAGGAAATCCTTGTTATAATTCGGTGGCCATAGCAGAGGTGCGGTTGTAAGGGCGTGTTTCAATGCGTCGAAAGAGCGCTGCGCAGCTTCGTCCCAGAGAAAAGGTACATATTTCTTCAGTAAATGCATGAAGCCCTTGGTAATTTCAGCATAGTTGGTGATGAAGCATCGTAAGAAGTTCGACTTGCCTTGAAGACTTTGAAGTTGTAAAATTGTGCGTGGGGGGGGGAACTGGATTATCGCCTCCACCTTGAGAGGATTCACCATGATCCCTGTGGTTGAAACTATGAAACCTAACAAACATCCTGATGTGACGCAAAAGATGCACTTGTTGGGATTCAAGCGAATCCTGAAGTAGCGACAACATTCAAAGATTAGTCGGAGGTGCATAGGGTGATCCTTTCGCTTGCGAGAGCATGATGCTAGATCATCTAGATAGGCCTCGACTATATGTTTGAGGTTATGAAACGAAAAAGACATGGCCCACTGGAAAGTGGCTCCAGCATTCTTGAGACCAAAATGCATTTTTTGATAGGCGAATGTACCCCACGGACAAATGAATGTCGTTTTGTGTTGGTCCTCAGGTTTGATTTGGATTTGGTTATAGCCCGAGAAACCATCCATGAACGAAAAGACTTCACAACTGGTGCACTCATCAATGAGCTGGTCGATGAATGGGGTTGGATAATTATCTTTTGGAAATGCCTTATTCAAATCATGGAAATCGGTACAGACACGAATTGTGCCTTGTTTTTTATCGACTGGCACGGGATTTGACACCCATTGAGTCAAGTGAATAGGGTATATGAACCCTGCCTTAAGCAATTTCTCAACCTCAGCTTTGATGGCTGCTGCTTTCCTAGGATTAATTGGACGAAGTTTCTGTCGAACGGTCTTAGCGTTAGGGTACGTTTTGATTTCATGTTCAACTATTTTCGGATCGATGCCTGGCATTTCCTCGTAAGACCAAGCAAAAACATCGCGGAATTCTTTAAAAAGATCTGCGTAAATATGAATCTCTTCGGGGGAGCAATCTGCTCCAACAAAGACATTCTCCACGATGCCAGGGGTTCGGGAGATGTTAATAGGTATGGTTGCAGCGATAGTCGCCATATTACCCTCAACATAAATATCCTGTGTAGCTAAGAGGTTAATGGGACAAGCCTGATCTCCCGTCATGGTGATAGTGAATTCTCCTGCCTCGATTCGGTGTAACTCTGGGAGGAAGTATGATCTGTGATGAATATATTCCCATGGTTTGTCCGGACTAGTCATTTCCTCGATTATAGATTCATCAGAAGGCAAGACTAAATCTAACTAATCAATATCGGTAAGAGAACCCTGAGCCCAGATAGGTTCAAGGATTGGATCCAACTCTTGTGTGGGAATCGGATCAGGAGTAGCTGAAGTTTGCTGGAGCAACGAGTACTCTACTTTAGCGGCTGACAAGGGCGTGGCCATGCCGACGTGCCCTGTCTCATCCATCATGGCTGATGGGGAAGGAAGAGTCCACGGATCCTGAAAGTAAGTCGTGCGAAATGACGAAACATGGAAAATCTCAGCCTTGTGGTGGTTCGATATAAACTTGACATTGCCATGAGGAGGTGGGTAATCAAAAGTACCCATCAAAGATGGGCACAAACTGACTCCTATGTTGACGACACCGGCTTGAGGATTATCAACCATGGGAACCGTGGATGCCCCCAAAGCTGGGGCAGGTCGAGAGAAGGATAACTGATCAATAGTCACTATCCGACCTTCATGTGGAAACAATAAGACTCGGAAGATTGTAGTGACCACTGCTTGCATTGCATAAGTCCAACTACGACCTAACAATAGATTGTAGTCGATGGGGGCATCAACTACCTCTACTTCGACGCACATAGTCTTCCCCCTAACTACACAGGGAAAGAAGGAATGATGTCATGTGGTCGGAAAGAACGACCATCGAACGCAGTAAGGAGAGTAGGTGACGGAGACAACTCAGGTTGACTAATGGCTTTCCAGCATGCTAACGACATAACACAAGTCGAAGCACCCTCGTCTACCACCGTGCGGAAGATATTTCGTGTAAAAGTTTTTGTGGGATGAGCCACTACTATCTGAAACGCGACGTGGTAAGGAAAATGAGGTTTCAAGTCAGTCGTATCTAACATGATGGTACCCGGGTTACAATTCTCGGTAGAGCCTAAAGCAGTCAACAAGGCTTTCCTCTGAGCAGGGCAACTTTGGAGGACCTCCAAAGTGGACATAGCACAAGGGTTTTGTGATAAATCTTCCAGCACAGAGTAGTTATGGGCGGCCCTGACGTTTGGATTTTGAGAAGCGCACTTGAACACACCTTTTGGAATGCGCGTCATCATTTCACCCAACGTCTTCTCGATCTGTAGAGGAAGAGATGGGATCTCAACTTCTTTGCCCTTCTCAGGGGCGCTTGGTTTGCTATAGTCGTGCACTCTAGTCGTTATGAAAGCATCACTTTTTACCATATATACGTTCGCGGAAGATGAATTGTTTGAGGAAGGACAGTTTTCTTGGCTGCCCCCTTCAGCACTTGCAGAGGCTTGAGTTAAATTTTGCCCATGCTGAAAGGGATTAGTCAACACATCTTGTTGTTTCTGTGTGACAAACTTCTGGGCCTCCGCAATCCAAGGGAATAGATGGGTCAGGTGGTCTTCCGCACATAAGTTGCACGGATACCTCATCTTCCTTTTTTCCATGGTGCCCTCGCCAACATTATTAGTTGGTTTTTTATCCCCCTTACTCTTCTTGCGTTGTTTTTTCTTCCCCTCAGGCTGCTGGTTGGCCTTTGGGTTAGGCGTCTGTACAGAGTGTACTTCCGACATTTGAGTAGGAGGAGTAGCCAAAGCAGGAGCCTGGCTGGCCGCTAAGTGTTGTATAGATAACTGTTGCAATTGTTTTGTCAATTGCTCAGCAGGCTTAGTTTGTGCCGAACCAACGATACCATCGGCATGTGGTCCGACTCTCGGTCTGGTTTTATCCAGAATCGATCGTGGTGCATTCGGCAGGATGTTTTACAATAGAACAGACTGAGAATAGATAAGCTCAAACTGTTGAGCCCTCATGATGGCATCCTCCTCGGAGAAAACCCCTGAAGTTGCGACGTCTTTGGATAACTGCGGAACTAAAGACTTAAGGAACCACTCAAGCATGAATGCTGGTGGGACGGGTACCTTGATAAGACTGTTTCGACGTCGTCACTCTCGAATATGATCCGAGATATGGTCTGCGGTCGTCTGCTCGAAATTAGCTAGCAATTCAGTGCCGACGTCGTATCTCACAGGTAACTGGAAATGATTAAGGAAGGCCATCTCCAGTTCGCCAAAAGAAGAATATCGTGAACGATCAAGCTCTATGTACCATTTCGCGGCACTCCCAATAAGAGTGCGTTGAAACAATCGCAACTGGATGGAGTCATCTTTCAGTGAGTTAGATGAACACCAGAGATGGAAAGTAGTCACATGATCACCTGGATCTTTGTTAGGCTTGGCCTCGAACTTTGGGATGTCCGAAGGCAACTTCGTTGGCATAGGAGGCCAATGCGGATCGTGACAGATAGGATCATTTAACAACCGTGTTAAATATGGCAAGTGTAATGTCGCCAAGAAAGGTAGTTTAGGTTGCTGTTGATAGCCTGGATAAAAGGGTCTTGGAGTTTGACTGGCACCAGGTTGCTAGGAAAAGTTTGTCTGTTGGCCCGAGTTCTGGTAGAAACCATGGCCCTGACCAACATAAGGGTTTTGCATTTGAGGAGACATCATTTGCTGATTCCCCATGAAGGACATAGGATGTTGGGAATTCATCGTATTTGACGGACTTTGGGATGGATTACCCCATGTCGGTCCTGATGGAAAAGGCATAGAAGTCTGTCCGGGGTTCCATTGACTGTGAAAAGAATTACCCCAGAACATCATTCCAGAGGATGGAACGGATCCTTGTGCTGAGTTCCAAGGTCCTGGTATATGTGCCCCTGGCGCAGGAATAGTACCATGTGCCGGTGTAGACTGTCCAAAAATGGGTGTGCCCCCAGATGGGAAAGCTGTGGATGCGAAAGTGTTATTACCAAACGTCCCATTCCAGATGAACGGTGACGAACCTGCCAACAGAGTTTGCGCAGGTGTTCCTTGACTCCCGGCTCCAAATATACTCGTGTGTGCAGGTTGCCCAGCGGACTGCTGATGCAATCCACTAAGCGAAGGGGACGAAGGAGGGATATGACCTCCAGCATAAGGAAAAACATTGAAAGGGACCAGAATGCCCCCAAGTTGACCTTGCAGAGGAGCGTTAGAGCTCCTTTCCCCCAGACCCAAAGTCTGTAAAGTGGAGGAAGTGAGTACAGGACTTGTACCTGAACTAGGCATACCGTATGAAAACGGAGTGCCTGTCTCACTAGGTGTGTAAGGAGGTGTGGCCGCCGCGATAGATGGGGTCGGTCCACTATGCGACGTAGTTGTGTCCGAGACCGTGGTGGCCGAGACCGCCGACAAAAGCAAGTTAGGAGAAGCTTCTCCTATGGTAGAAACAGTGATAGGAATGGAAGAATTCCCAGAGGGAGTAACAGAGTTTGGTTCCATAACTGGGTTAGGCACTGACAGGCTTTCATAAAATTGAATTGGCACAATAATGTTCGGCCAAGTATCAATGTTTGAGGTTTCAACCAATCCAAGATTGGAGGTCGATGCCTCAGGGGGTTGTTCGGGCTCAAAATCCCTGGTTGCTTCGAAAGACCCTTGATGGTCTAGCTTCCGCCTCAATGGTGGCGGGGGTGGCTCCAGTATAACCGGAGGTAGGCCCAGAAGCCTTCGTGACCGGCGGAGCTCCGAATCCTCCACTGGGTGAGAATATTCACGACACGCTAAGGTATTCTACACGAACAAATAGTAACACTCACTAAAAGAAATCCCCTAGAAGATAAATCAAGCAAGCACTAAACTAGTTGGAAGAACAGTTACAACAACCAACACTAGAGAAACTTACCGGTGCAAGTGCAACTCGAATACAGAAGCACCTTTCGGGTATACTCTGCAAAACGTGGCCCGATGTCTGTCCTAGGTATCGCGGTATACCCCCGTAGTCACCTGTGTATGCCCCTAGAAAAGATTGGCAACTAGTTTTCCAGTACGTGAACAGTCACCAGGCGGGTACAGTCGATAGTCGGGTAGACCACAATGAGTATGGTATCAAGCCCGAAACCTATCAAGGGTATCGAGAGAAAATGGTCCGGAAGACAACTGAGGACCTCGAACGGATTCGATATCCACGAAGCTCCATGGAAAATGCAAACGACGGAATCCCTTAACAAATCCTCGATATGTGTTCTCCACAACGCTCGGTCCAGCTTTGGAGGGGTTATCTCTGCTACCTTTCCTTACGCGACCTCGTGTTTATCCCCTGTGTTAGAGGGGGGTCCCGAATAACTTTCCATAACTGGACTTCTACACTCCCTATTGACAGACTCCAATGTTTGGTTTGAGTTGCCTTGGATAAATTTACTCTCCAACCTATTCCAAGGCCCTAGTCTTGAGCTAGTTTGTGAACCCTACAAATGAAAAGTCTGATAGTTTTTAATTAGCGTTGATTTTAATGGGATTTTTAATTCACAAGGTATGAAAGTGAAACTGATGGTGTGCAGAGACTCAAAGCAGAATGAACAAGAAATGCTTGGAAACAAAAACTTTTACAGACAATGCAAAAACCATCAACTTTTCAACAAGAAAGAATTATTTTCTTTTCAACTTCCCTAAGATTTCATGCAGCAAACACCAAGTAATTTCACTCAGATCTGCGAGATACTTATACTCTAAATGCACTGCAAGAACTTACGAAACGAGACTTTTTCCTAGCTACTGATGCATCAACACAATCCTGAAACCAAGAAGAAAATGACAAAGAGAATTTTTTTTTTATTTAATTGCAAAATGAAGCAATAAAGGAAAAATGACGACAAGCACAAAACCAAGAAAACAAAATAAATTTCTAGCTTAAAGCGCAGACCGCAATGAACCAGAGCAAAGATGCACAAAAGCAATCAAGAAAACATCAATTCTAACACTTGTCTAAAAACAATACAACAAATATTTTTTTTTATTTTTTTTTGTCTTTTCTATCAAAACATCAACTAAAAAACACAGGCCAAGGAAACGATGCCCTAACCTGCTGACTGTGTAGCCCCATACTCTAAACCCCTAAGAGGATCTCTTCTCACCACAAGAGGGGATGACTGCCCCACCCAATCTAAAAAGCTACCAATCAAGCCCGTGACTGTCACCAAAACAGCACGCGTGCAAACGCGTGCTGAGCTATAACAACGCGCGGGTACCCGCGGGCTAGACTTGAACAGGTCGCGGGTCTGTATAAAGGCTAAGATAAAACAACACACAGGCAACCCAGACCTGAAAAAGGCCTCTGGTATTGACAACCAGGGTCTCCAAAAGGCTCGGATGCTTCTATCTTAACAGAAAAGGAAAAAATAAATGCAAAATCAAACACAATAAAGCAGACTGAAAACAAGACAGTAAACCAGCAAGACCCAGACAGGATCCAGAAAGCCCCCTGAGAAGGTAAACTTCTGACAGGGAAGAGGAGACTACCTCTCAAGCCTTATGAATGCTACACGCTACTGAAACCACTACAGCAAGCGTTCAAACGTGGGCTGCAAAAGGTTAGGGCGTGGGTTACACGCGGGCAAGGCTTCTGCAGGCCGCGTGTACCTCTGTGTGTCCCGATAATAAATGTCAAGCCACAGCCAAGGAAAAACTGGTACTAATAACCAGGTTCACTGCTAGCTTTTGACCTAACAGAAAACAAAAACAACAAAGAAACAAAAAACTCAACTTCTTTGAACTACCCAAGAACCTTTAACTAAATCCGGGAAACACTAAGAGTAAATATCCCCAGCGGAGTCGCCAATTCTGTTGTGGGGAAATTCTACCCTACGGACTAACAAGCTAGGGTTTAAACTTGCATGCAGATCATGACCCTTAAGAAATTATTTTTAACCTTCTACCCCAAACCTAAAACCCTTTTTCACATGTAAACATGGAAAGAACCAACTAACCTTTTTATCGACGGTTGGTGTAGATCCTTCGTTGTGCTTTATCCCCTTTGCTTCTGCTGCTCCTTCAAAAAAGCTTTCCTGCAATCAAGAAAAAACTACGCATGCATTCTATTGTTCTACTGGAGGGTTAGAGATTAAGCATAAATCAAATAGAACATATAAGATTCTTGCATTTGGGATGGGAAAAGTATCTTTTTATTAATCTCAATATGAACCAACTTACAATTATTATAGAGACCATCCACCGTTCCTCGATCCTAATCCTGGGCTCCTCCTCTTCTTTTTCCTCCAACTTCTTTGCTTGAATTCTCCTAAAGCTTGAGGAAAGGCTAAAGGGTTGGGACAAAACGAATTCGGCAATTGGGCAGAGTTTCTTTGCTATGATTTTCCTCCTTTGAATAGTACCCCTACCCCTTCTTTTATAGGCTAGAAGGAGCTAGGGGTTTAGATGAACTCTCGGCCATGCATGGATGGGAGTTCCAGTTAACTGACCCAAAGCTTTTCATCCCGACGGAAACTTTCCTGATTTTTTGCTTTGTTAGGTAAACGCGGGCTGTAGTAGGCCAGCCAGCGTTCCAACGCGTGCAGTATAAGGCCTGCCAGCGTTCCAACGCGCCCAGTGATAGGCTAGGGCGCGGGTTACTTAATTTAGGAGGTTTTTGAAGAGTTTGTTCAGCATGGCTTTGGCAATGAAGGGAAATGAGTTGGCCTGATGCCAGGTGAGCATGGATGGTGCAATTTAGGGTTATAACAGGCGCTCAGTCTACTCAAGCAACCTATTGCTGAGTATTTCCGAGTATTCAATAACCCTGCGAATACGCTCAATGCCCACTTGGAAGAGCCTCTTACAGAAATCCTCAGAGCTTCCGCCTTCTTCTGAACTCAACAGAATCCCTTTCGTGCACTTAAAGTACTTACTCCATGCCCACCTGGCAGAGTATCAAGAATCCTCTCTGATTCTTTCTTCTTACGAACTCACAGCAGAGTTCCCCTATGCATCACTATGCATATACTCAATGCCCACTTGGCAAAGCTCTCAGAATCCTTAGTGATTCTGGTTCTTCAGTCTGAACTCACAACAAATTTCTCCTTCTGTGCACCCCTTGCACTGGCTCGATGCTCTCCTGGAAGAGCTTCACATAACTCCTCAGAGATTCTATCTGCAACTGTGTTTTCTCATACACAGCCTTGCCTCCAAGGTATTTAGCAACCTTGAGGTCTTCCTCTTGAGTTGTTGATTTCAGTTTTGTGCCCACCTGGCATGCCTCTATCTGACTCCACAGAGTTTATAAATGCACCCTCTGTGCATGGCTATTAGAACCTGCAACGTTCTGTCACACCCTCCTGGTGTGAAGCCTCAAAGACCTCTCAATCCTGAAACCAAAACAACTCCTGCAAATGCATAAACATAACATACATTCACAGCATATAAATAACACTCACAGACATTTATTCAACACAGATAATATGAAGGAAAAACTGCTATTTATATTAAAATGGCAAATGCCTATCTTTACAAGGTGTTCCTAAGCACAACCTGTAACAAGGTCTCGTCTCCTTCTCCCTTCTGCTCTCCTAGCTCTATATATTTTAAATATACCATTACAAAATGAGATCATTTCGATCTTTTACCTGAGGGGTCTCTTCAAGCTCTTCCCTCCAAACCTCAACTACCCTATTCAATTACATTCAATGGATTTCTAGTCTACAGGTCATATCTAGAACTCAACCTTACAAAACATTAAAGGCCTAATTACTTCTATGCCTGTGCAAAGCACGACTTCATAGCTCAACAAATTAAACATTTAATTACATTCAATTTTAAACAAAAAATGAGGGTTGCGCCTCTCTTCAACTTTGAATGCGTGCGCTTGACATGGCTGGTTGGATGGATGGCTGACGTGAGATGATGCTCCTGCATCAATACCTTTGTCAGTCCTCTTTACAAAATTTTATTGAATGCCTCCATTGTACCATTAGCTTGTGGATATTAGGGACTACTCTTATGGTGTTGTATAAGGAATTTTTTTCTCAACATTGCAATTGTGCTGCTAATAAAGTGACTACCTTAATCACTGGTCAAAATTCTAGGACATTCAAACTGAGTGATAACGTTCTTGAAGATAAATCTAGCAGTTGTATCTGTCGAACAATATTGAACTACCTTTACTTCAACCTATCTTGTGAGTTAATCAGTTGCGATAATGATTTATCTGGGATTTGAGTGCTTAGCTAGGGGGTTGATCAGTCTAATAAACCCAACATCCCACTTCTCAAATGCCTAAAGTTCTTTGACTAGATGAAGGGGTAATTCATCTCGGCTTGATGAATTTCCTACTCTTTAGAAAGTGTCACAAGATCTAGCATACTCCTTAGCATATTTAAATAATGTAGCACACCATAATCCTTCTTGAAGTACCTTCTGTGCAGTAGATTTACATCCAACATGTCCTCTCATAACTCCACTGTGGCATTCCCACGTGATATCTTATCTTTTGTGGTTCAAGAAACATCTCCTAAGGATGTTGTCTAGTCCTAATTTGTAAAGTTGTCTTGAAATCAGTTGATAGTCTGCTGCATGAACCACCATATGTCGCTTTTGGGTTGCAAAGTAAGTTTTTGGGAAGGTCCCCGTACTAAGGAAGATAACAATGTCTTCAATATAATCTGGGATGGAATTAATCCGAAATAGGCGCATCTGGGAGATGATCATCCAATGCTCCACCACTTTCCCTTGACTCCAATTGGGAAAGGTGATATGTACCTAGATTGCATCTTCCTGGTTTGGAAATTACTTCAAACGAAAACTCTTGAAATAATAGTATCCACCTATAAATCCTTCCTTCAAGTACTGGTTTATTGACTAGGTACTTTAATGCAGAATGGTCAGTAAAAAACTTGAAATGAGAGCCTAACATGTAGTGTCTAAAATTTTTCAATGCATAAATCATAGCTAGACCTTCCCTTTCATTGGTTGTGTAGTTGTGTTGAACTTTCAAAAGTTTTTTGCTAGAAAAGTAGATAGGATGGTCCATATTCCCTTCCCCTGGTTGCGCTAAAATGGCTCCCAGGGAAATGCCTGATGCATCCACATGTACATGGAATTCAATTTCCCAATTGGGAAATGTGAATATAGGTGCAATACTTAGTTTTTCTTTGATAATGTTGAATTCCTTGTCACATTCTGGTGTCCACCAAAATAGTTCATACTTCTTCAACTATTTTTCTAGAGGTGCGGTGATAGTTACATAACTTTCGATGAAACTGTGGTAATATCATGTATGTCCCAGTATAGATTGGAACAATTTAGCACTTGTAGGTTGCGGAATGTTCAGAATGACCACAAATTTATCTAGGTATACCAAAACTCCTTCTCTGCATACAATATGGCCTAGCAGATTATCGCGTGGCACACAGAAAATGCACTTCCTTAAATTTAGAGATATCTGCAATTCACGAAAACTATCAAACATTAACTAGAGTATCCCTACATGGTCTCTTAATAGGATATATATTGTCCAATCGTCCATGTATACTTCTACAAACTTGTGGATGAAATCTCGAAATGTTGCTATTACGATCCGAGAGAAGACTGCTCGGGCATTCTTTAACCGAAAGGGCATTACATTGTATGTGAATGATCCCCATTCTATTATGAATGTAGTCTTATTATTATCTTCCTCTATGATTCTGACTTGGTGATATCTTGAAAATCCTTTTGTAAACGAATACGATTCTTTTCGCGCAACTTGATATAACACTTTGTCACTGAAAGGTGTTGGAAACAGATCATGCACACATGTAGAATTCAGAATTTTGTAATCCATGCAGACCTGAATGTATTTTGTAATCGATTGGGAACATAAGTCTTGTTGCAAGCATTTTGTCCACTTCTTTCTTGACCTTCTCTTTTATTCTAGGATTAAGGCGGTATGGTCTGTGCTTCACAGGTCTTGAGCCGGGTTTCAACTCAATTTTCATTTCTCCCATGGGTTCTTTTATACCTTTTAGTTCTAAAAACATTTTTAAAAACAAGTCCTCATACTCCCGCAACAAACTGTGTACTTCATTCATAGTTTTCTCATCCCAATAATCTCCTATAGAAGATATCTTAGGATTTTCTACACTCCCTATATTAACTTTCCGCAATTTTAGTGTATGGTTATAGGAGCTACATGTGTGACTAGGTATAGTATCCTGAATATCTCTACTGCCTTCCGTTTCTTTAATGTCTAAGTTTCTAAGCTCTTCTAAGTCATCATGTTTTTCCAGGTCTTTCTCAACTTTACAACAAGGTACAACTATCTTATCATTTTCAAGGCTCAGACAAGACTGAAGAAAATGAACATGGTCAACACACACTATCGGACTTGACCTCTTTTTTCAAATGTCAGTAAAAATCATTTCCCTGATTCTTTGAAGGAATGTGTTGAGAACATGGTACTTACTTGTAAAGGAGAATTTCTTACAAAATTGGTCTTGTAAGGTTTGCCAACAACTTGTTTGTCTTCTGGTCTCCTCGTGTATATACCAGGCCTTTGGAATTGGCCCCAATGAATGGATAAATACCTGAGCCCATAGGTGAGAGGGTACTTCCACAACTCCCCACTACTTTAAACAATGTTCAATATGCACTCTAGGGTCATCCATTGAACAGTTGTGCATCTTAAAAATATATATTCATCTCTTCTTTCAGTTGATCCCTACTTTGGATTTGAAATTAGATGGATTATTTTGTGTCTTCCCACTCCATAATCAAGGCTTTATGGGTGGCCCACCATCTAGTGGAGGTATCTTGCAAGGCTACATCAAGAAAAAAGATCCTTTGATCCGTCGTTATTTCCTCTTCTATGCTGGTAAGAAAAATGTGTACCTCTAGGGTACCATTATATGTTGGGTGTTCTATGACCTCGGTTCCAATCCATCTTGCTGCCCTGATAGTTGTGCATTGTCTTGAGAATCTCTCATATGAACCCTACTGCCAACTATCAAATGCTACTTCTGAATCCTCATCAATAGACTATATACTTCTCGAAATTATTGATCCATCTGCAGTGGTATTTATGTAATCTAGTCTCGTTCCTACTTTTATAGTGTATAATTGGTCTAGAGCATATGATTCCATATTGTGGTCCACTGTTTCAGTATACTTAGGCCCTAAAAATGGATATAAGGGTTGAACTACTTTTATCCCATCTACTTCAAACGTCATGGTGTCCCTCTTTAGATCAATGATATCATATTTGTTGTATGCCTAATCAATTCCCAACAGAGCAGGGTAGGGTAGGGATCCTTATTTCCCATGATTTCAATTACCTCAAAATCAGTTGTGTTCTTAACTCCTGCAACATCTATTTCCACATTTTCTAGCCTTCCTACTCGGAAAATGTAGTACTAGTTTTCCATTATTAACTGGATGAGGGAATATACTAACTGAGGTTTTCCCAAAGCTTCCTAGGTATTTTTGGGTAGGATGTTAACATCTGATCCCAAATATAGATTGACCTCTTTGATTTCAAAATCATCTAGCTGGGCTTCTAACCTAAATTATTTTCCTGTTCGTAACTTTCTTATTTGTCTTCTTTGGGTATTCTTCTCAGGGAGGTTGTTCCTTACTATGGCTTCTGGGGTTCCCTCATTTCCTAGTATTAGGTATAGGGTGTTGCGCAACTTCTCTGTAATTTTTTCATCCCCTAGGATATCAAAGAACAATTGAAACCAAAGATTGATTACACTTTGAGAATGCTGAGGGTGTCTCCTTGGAATTGCAAAATTTCTAGGTGACAGTGGTGAGTTAGGGGATTTTGCAAGGTTAGGTTGAGAGGTGACTTCAGAGGGATTCTCTATTATTTCTGGAGTGGGGATTCTATTAAATATTTCTATTTCATTTTTGAAAAACAACTTTTGTTTCATAGGATCATACCTGTCATCTTTGAGAATAACTTTCTGAATCTTGGGCCGACTGACTGCATCCACCCCAGTTTTAGCTCCTCCACGAGTAACGATATTAATATTAGGTAGTTTTCCCTCAATTCCCCTTTTTAATTATAATATTATGATATTATATCCTCATTGACGCACTCGATCTTCCCACTTCACAATTAGTTCTAGGCAATCTTGAGTTGCATGCCCATTATTCCTACAGTGAGAGCACTATGGTCATATTGGTTGAGGGAATTCTCTGGAAAAATGACCTTGTTCACTGCAATTATAACATTGGTTCATCCCTCTACCTCCATTTCTCCCTCCTCTGAATCCATCTACCTGGCCTCTTCCAGGTCCTTGGGGGGTTTCATTTATTCTGAATGTTGTCCTATCTAATCTGTCAACAAGTGCGTCCAACGCTCTACATTGGTTTGTGGCATGGGTCGTAGATGTGAAGAACTCACATTGTATTTTATTGGGCACATTCATGCACTTATGCATGATAGGACATTGACTCAATGCATGCCCATGTGTCCAAAAAATCTCACAATAATCAGTTGTATGAGATGTTTGAGTGCCTGGGAAGGTATTGTATAGCCCTGGTGTATGGAATGGTGGAGTTGCATATACTTTCACAACTCCTCCCATTTGTCCTGGAGGTTCCCATAGGATTGTGAGGAGGTCCCATTCCCCTTATCCGCAGACATTCATTTTCCAAATGTCCTTCTGTGTAGCATCATGTGCACCAAACCTGAGGTCGTAGTGGTCTTGGTGTGGTTAATTCTTGAATATTTTCCACTAGAACCGATATTTTTCCTTGGAGTTGTGACAAATTTGCATCTACTAGAGGCCTGGTCATCCTCAGATTCCCTGGATAACTTGCCATGGATTCGATCTTCATCGACTATTCCAAGGTGTTTATTAATGTGGCTATTTGTTGTTTTGTTAAAGGAATTCTCATCAGAGTTAGTAATCCTTAGATGTACCATTCCCTCTGGTGATCCTCATGAATTAGATGCGCTAGTATCCCAATTGCATCTTTAAATTTCTCGCTGTACTCCCAGGAAGATTCTCCTTCCCTTTGTTGAATCTCCCACACCTTAGAGAGATCTTGTTTCTTTGAATGAGGTAGTTTGAATTCAATGATGAACTTCAAATGCACTTCGCCAAGGGTGAAGGCTTGTCATTGCACCCCTAGTTCAATAGCCTTCATGTACAATTTGAGAGCATGACCCCTCAAGGTAGTCTAAAACTCTACTAACTTGTTTGCATCAAGAGTCCCTCTGGATCTCCAGATGTCCTCACATAAGAACCAATGTTGCTCTACATCCTCGTCCCCTTTACCCCATAATTCTGGGTATCGGGCAATTGATCCTTTCATATTTCTAGCCATTACGGGTCTCACTGATCCTATTAGAATGAAACCTAATGGTCCTAGTTACGATATTCCTGGGGATCCCAATATCCTCCCAACCTTTACACTTACAGATTGATTCTAACTAATTGGATACAATGGAATATAACTAGCATAAGTAGGTGGTGTAGAATTTACCATGGGTTGTTGCACATTATCTTTGTCATCCCTATGACCATTAATGATGTAAACCTATATGTTTCCTTCAGAGGGGTCAGTGGCCTGAGTTCCTGAAGAAAGAAGGGAGAAGAACTTTTCCTGAGAAAAGAAGTTTCATTTCCCTTTGTAAAAACCCTATTAAAGAGGATGTTTGTAGGTTGCTATATAGGCAGGGTGTGAGAATGCCTGATTCTCATAGGTTGCACCATAGCTGGGTTGCGAGAGGTTCACAGGTTGATCTATAAGCAGGGTGCAAGAATGCTTATACGTGGGAAAAATGAGCATCCTCTCGATTCTTCTAGAAGGAGAAACTTCCATGGTGAGGTGGCATCCGAATGGTTTGGATCTTACTTGCTTTCATGATTTAGTGGGATCATCCTAACCTCCTCACCTTATCCTATTCAACTTATAAAAGGAGAGGACCTCTCATGGAGAAAGTTGGCTTTTGATTTTGGAGGCTTGGATGAGATTAGATTTTTGGATTAGCTTGGATTGGATTGAGCTTTAGAGATTGTTAGCTTAGCTAGATGAGCCACTTTATCAAGATAGATTGTGAATATTATCAGATCGATTCTATCAAAATTCTTGGAGTGGAAGTGTGTGGGGAACGAAGAACAGTTGGAAGGGACCTTACGACATCAAGGCCATGGTTGTAATATCTCTTTCACATTTAATATGATACAGTAACATGATTATTTCCTATAAAGCTTGTTGTGTTTTATTGTATGATTCCTTGATCACATACATAGGTTTATATTGAGTTTATGCTATTACTATCACTTTGGTTGGTTGTGTTCTTTTGCAGGATCATCATTGTATGAGTGTTGGAACGGAGCTAAGATGGTGATAGCGAGAGGAAGCAATGTTTATACGGTATGTCACCTATCCCTCTTTAGTTAGTAAATTCAATATCTAAAACTTAAGGAAAGTATCATGTTCTGGTGTGTTTTGTTCTAGATCTAGGTGGATCTAGGGAGATCAGTTAGTGTCTACACCTACCGATTTATCCAAAAAAAATATTGGCTACCGTACTGGGGAACAAATTGTTTCCTAGTTAGTCTAGTTTCCCTTGCTTTGATTGCTTGTTTTCTGGTTTCTGAGTTTGTGGGATATCCATCCAGACTCTCTGGATCTAGAAGTTCACTTATACTCTTTTGTGTTTTTCCAAATTCTCTTTGTTTTCAAGCAGTCTCGCACTGTACTGGTCTACAGCCTGTGAAAACCTCTCAGTTTCGCAACCTACTATGTAATTCAGTGCGACATGTTCACACCCTACCCGTGTCTAGCCTGCAAACTCCACTAATTTTTTCACTGCACCCTATAGCTAGGCTACGAACCCATTTGAAATTTTTGTTTGGAATTAGGCTTTCCTATCTTTTGATGCCCAGTTTTTCTCTGATCAACTGGATTGAACTTTTGGAGCCTATATTGATCTTTTTACAATCTGCTTGAAATTCTTTTAATTTCTTTTAGCCATCTTTGCTTTGTTTGGTTTTTAAGGACCAGTCTCTTGCTTTGAGTTTCTTTCAATTCCAAAGCCTGTGTTTTCTTTAGAATTGTTTAGGGAAAGATTAGATTTCTTCTGAATAGTTCTCTTTAAAAGAAAACTTTTAGTTTGGGTTTCTTTGTTTTAAGAAAGTTCATTATTGCTTTTAGTGAAAATTTTGAAACAAAAAGATTTAATTTCTTGCTTTATATTAGATTGGGAGAATCCTTGCATTTGAAGTAGAAAAATTGCATGATTCTTGGCATTTTTTGGTGTACAATACCTTTTTCTCATTTCTTGAGAATCTTGATATTGATGAGTTTAATATATTTTGGGACATTGTTTATATGGGAATGATAAACATTTTCTCCTTCTCGTAGCATATCTTTCATCAAAATGAAAAGATTGCATCTTCATCTCTTTTCATAAAATTCGAGTCAGTCAAAAAACCATATTGTCCACGCCATTTTCCTTTTGAGTAAAAACAACCATAAAATAAAGCGCTTATAAAAAATGATTAGATATTTTAATATTTTCTGGTAACAAACCTACATTAGATTAGTCGTAGGGCTTTGGAATAGGTGTGAAAGATAACTTTCCAAAGATACAAACAAGCATAGTATCTTGTGATAGGGAGAGTTAAATCCACTTACTACATTTTGTCCTGGGAATCCCTTCTAACACAAGGGTCAATCACGAGGTCACATTGAGACTGGAAGAGTTACTCACCCTTCTTTGTTGGTCTTGGTGTACAGGTTGTGCATATTATGGGGGTCACTTGAGAGGTATACCCACAATGATGAGTGGAAGCCTTTCAAGTTGATTTCGGGCTAGATACCCTACCCTTGCGCATGGATCAGACTATCGACTATTTCCCTAGGCATCTCTATAGTGATTGGTAACCTTAGTGGCCTATCTCTCTAGGTTCTTTACATGAAGTGACTGTGGAGGGGCAAGTCTTCACAGTACCTGGAATCGACGTTGGCCAAACTCACTCAGGCTCCTTGGAGGGTATACCCACGATTATGTGTGGCAACTTGCACCAAGGCATAAGTTTGTTAAGAAGGTCATCAACGTAACTTTTCCACCCGCTCTATCTCATCCCCTTCTTACATTGTTCACGCGACTTTGTATTTCATCACCAACTAGTGTTCTCATTGTGAGAAGGTTTTGTTTGCTTGCTTGCTTACTAGATTTTTAGCGTGTGTTGTTTGTTCTCCCTAGTGGAATCTAGATTGGATTTTTCTTTTTAATGGCATCAGTTCCCGAAATGACCAATGAAGGAACCTCTACTCCAGGGGAACCTTTTGTTTTTCTTTCTTACGAAAAAATTGGTCCTCCTCACATCGCTACTTTGAGCCTTCCAGGTCTCACAATTGGATTACCGGTATGGTTGTTTTCCACTCAGGTAATCCCGAATGCAGTAAGTGCTTCAGTCGTAAGCACTCCCCCCCAAGAGCATCAACCTCATGTTGATCCTTCACCTTCTTCACCAGTAAGATCTTCTTCGCCTTCTTCACTTGCAAGGTCTTCTTCCATTTCATCTTCTTCACCAAATGAAGGCTCTGAAGCTCATAACCAGGTGGTTAAGAAGAAGAAGAAATTGAAGAATAATAAGAAGAAAAATAAACAAGGGTCAAAACCTCCAACCACTGCTAAACATGTTGGAAAACAACCAGTTACTAGTAATCGTGATGGGAGTGTTGATGATGTCAAGATCACCCAAACAACTCGTAATCCCAAGTACCCTTGCAGGCTTTGTAAGGGTAGACATATTCTTAAGTATTTCCCTTGTCTATCCAAGGTTATAAAATCATGGTCTACACATCCTCGCCAACCCATGTCGTTAGCCTCTGAACAACATGTTGATTACTTCCCGTCGACTAGCAACGATATAGTCGGGGAGAAGAAAAGTAGAGACAAGTTCCCATGTATGTTATGCAAAGGGCGTCATCTAACACATATTTTACTTCATATGGAAGAAGCCTCGAAATTCCTGGAAGACATGACTATTTCACAGCCTCAACTTCCAGCTACTAATCGCAAGCTTTCTCTCAACCCGCCTGTAGTTGATGGAATGATCAATCTGGTTCCCCCGTCGATCAGTCTGGTTGATCAAGTGGTCAATCTGGTCACGTCCTTGGTTGAACTAGTAGACCAAGTGGTCGATCCAATCCCATCCTTTCTTGATCCCACTCTCCTGTTAGAGAGTGAAACTCAAGCGGTCGATCCTTTTCCAAGCGTCGATCCCATTCTCCCCTTGGAGAATGCAACCCAAGTGGTCGATCCGATCTTGTCATCCGTCGATCCTACTCTCCCTCTCGAGAGTAAACCCGATACTTCCCATTTTTTTCTGATTGATACATAATCTACCATGCTGGTGGGTATTCCTCCTTCTCCCATGGAACCCCCTCCAAGTAATGAGGCCATCCGTTTTGATTGGGGTGTGCTAACTGAACCTCGTCTTCCCTCTCACATTCCTTTCCAGATTATAGTACAGGTTTGCGGTCAATATGTTCCTCAGACACTGATAGATGAAGGTGTGTCCGTTAGTATTTTGTCCTCTTTTGCTTGGAAATCTTTGGGTTTTCCTAAGCTTGTACCGGTTACGCAGAATATGTTGGCTTTTAACAGAAGAGCTAGTCAACCTTTAGGGACCCTTCCTCAGTTTCTTGTAACTTTGGGAGGGAACACTGTCTTTATTGATGTCATGGTAGTCCAATACCCCTTGGATTTCTCTTTACACCTTGGGCGAGATTATGTCTATGCCATGAAAGCTATTGTGTCTACTCTTTTTCGTGTGTTATCTTTCCCTCACGATGGATGAGTTGTGACTGTTGATCAACTTTCATTTATTGAACCCACCTAGATTGCCTCCCTAAATGGTTCTTATATTAAGACAGTATCGCCCCTGCCACTGTCAATTATGTGGCATTGTCTCCCATGACTTCAAATTATGATGACTTAGATCCAGTAGTTGACATGGTGATCTCTTCAATAGGGTTGTTAGAGCCTGATCTCTTTACTCCTGTCGTGACCCTCGACCTGGTGTCCTTCCAGAGTGTGTTTCTTCCTTCCAGTGAAGACTTCTTGGAAGCCATGATCAAGTTTTGTCCCTTGACATGGTGTCATTCTGGAGCATTGTCCTCTTGGAATCCATGATCAAGAAGAGAGACTTCGAGGATCGTTTTTTGCGTCTTTGAGGCAACCTCGTTAAAAAATGAAACAGAGGTATTTGAGCATTGTTTTCTAATTTCAAGCTCGTTAAAAAATGAAACCAGTTACGAGGACAGTTTTTGCATCTCTTTGGAAACCTCGTTAAAAAATGAAACAGAGGTTATGAGCATAGTTTTTCTTTCTGTGTCAAGCTCATTAAAAAATGAAATAGTTTTCCCCCTCTCTGTTTGAGTCAAGTCCTTCGTCTAGTATTTGAAGCTTCATTTCATATTCTTATATAGTTGGATAAAATGAATTGGGGGGCATTTTCCTCAGCCTCTGGACTTCATTTTTAAGTTGAGCCACTAGCTTCTTAAGCTAGGGGATAAGTACCAACCATCCTTGGATAATGCGTTGGGAAGTTCAAACATAGTTTTTACTTTGGTTCAAGCTTGTGTAAAAATGAAACCACCTACCTCAAGCATAGTTTTTCACTGGTTCAAGCTTGTGTAAAAATGAAACCAGGTCCAAGCATAGTTTAGTTTAGTTTTTAAGCTTATGTAAAAATAAAATCTATCCCAAGCATAGTTTTGTTTTGTTTTAAAGCTTGCGTAAAAATGAAAACAATCCCGATTTTAGTCTTTGTTCTTTCTCATGCTCGTAAATCAATGAGAATGTAACTGAGTATAATTTTATCACTTTTTCGGACTCATAAAGGTGATATGAAAAAGGAACCCCCTGGAGTTCCCTTTAAGCTCTTTTCAGACTCTCTAAACATGAAAAGATTGACGAGAGATCTTGTTCTTTTCACGCTCGTAAAAGTATTTGAAGAAAACGTTCGATGGGCAATAGTTTATCACTTTTTCAGTCTCATTGAACTAATTTAAGAAAAAGGAACTGGCAGAGTTCTCTTTAAGTATTTTTCAGACTGTCAAAACATGAAAAACCCATGAGTTTTATATCTTTGGACTCGTTAAACAAACATCGAAAGGCCCTTATGGGACTGAACCACTCCTTCTTAGGGTTCGTTAAAAATACTCCGAGGGACTCATCCAAAGGATGAGATTACATTTCAAGCATATGTTATCCTCCTCAATCTTGTGTAAAAATAAAGAGGTACTTTCCAAAAATGGTGGGGGAAAAATTTGGAAAGAATTATGTCTAAACCTGTATTTCATGGAAGAGTCTCTTTTGAACAATACACCCTTTCACTCGCCTTGTATCTAGGTTGGAAAATCTGCTTGTCTCTTGATCATACTCCTTTATAATATTAGAAATCGGTTTGTGATCCCTGTTGTTGATTCAATGTTCCCAAGACAGTTGTTGTGTCATCAATATGTTCAAAAAGATGTCCAACTCGAAAAGCCTTCTAATGCGTCAGCCATTTCTGCAGTCCTTAAATCCTTCTATTGCATCGGCCATACCTGAGTTAGTCCTTAATCACTTGTTACTCTGATCTACATCAAATCTTGTTACCTGTTTCATGTCATTGATGTGGGATACATTAAGGCCCTTCTGTGATGAGTCTTTTCCTGTCGACTTCAACTCATTATCCATGAATTAGACTTAGAAACTAATTGGTACCTTGGAACTTGCATGCCTGAATGGAAGGTTTCCTCGCTTTCAACAGTGGGTTTTCATTATTGACCCCTGATCAGGAGATTCCACCGAGTGTTCGACTTCAACTCATTAATTCACATTCATTGGATTGTACTAGTGTACCTTGGGAGTCATTGACATTAATGGTGATTTCCCTCGCGCTTGTTAACGATATACACTAATGACCGGTAATCAAGTGGTTTCTACCATGTTCGACTTCGACACATGTATTCGCATGGTTAGATTCGTACTTAGAGTGGTGGAGATGAAGACCCTGAACATTTTCTAACAGATCCAGGTTGCGTTGGAGTATACTCAGTGTACTTTTGCATAGATCCACATTATATGTCTGGTGGCTATGTTTAAATTTGAAACTTTAACACATAGATCCACAGTGTATTTTTGGTGGCTATGTTCAAATTTGATTCATAATGGCATGGATCCACGGTGTATGTTTGGTGGCCATGAACTTGTCTTACTTGACATTTATCTTTGCATGTTTAAATTTATGCTCTGAGTCATTTGTATTCTGAGTATGGGAATGTCTACCTCAGTGATGATGTATTATTGTACTGTATTTCCTTGTTTGTTGGCAGGTTTTCGACCGACTGTTCCTTGTTCCCTACACACTCGACAAAGTATTTCAACTATCACTCTGTTCTAACTTAATACTTTGGGGGCTCTCTGTTAAACATTATCTTCGTCATCCCTATGACCATTAATGATGTAAACCTATATGTTTCCTTCAGAGGGGTCAGTGGCCTAAGTTCCTGAAAAAAGAAGGGAGAAAAACTTTTCCTGAGAAAAGAAGTTGCATTTCCCTTTGTAAAAACCCTATTAATGAGGATGTTCACAGGTTTCTATATAGGCAGGTGTTATCCACAAATTTGGTCATTGTGATAATGTCATGATGATATCATGATGATGGAAAATCAAACTCATTATCAAGAACACTTTCCTGAGAAAATTTACAGTTGTCTTCTTCCAGAATTCACACTCTGAAACATGTTCGCAGGCTGCTTATATGTTCACCTGCGGGAATGCAAGTTTCTCGCAGTCTGATTTAAGTTGGGGTGCGAACTTCTCGCACTGTACTCATGGTTAGGGTGCGAACATGCTCTTACAAAGGAAAAAGATAAAGATCTTGAACCTTCTAGAAGGGAATCTTCTAGAAGGGGTGAGTTGGCTTTCGAGTGGTTACTCAA
>ML779280.1:55476-78208 GCA_009831015.1 Picea engelmannii | reverse complement strand
TCAGGTTGTAAGTTTCACTTTCTATTGAATTAATACAGCAATATGTCCCTTTCCCATAAAGATGATATCATTTTATTACATAATTCCTTGATCATATGTATAGACTAGTCATTGAATATCTTAACTTGTCTTTACTTCGATTGTTTTGTTTTGTTCTGATCTGGATGGGACGAGAGCATTGAAGTAAAGCTTGGAACAATAGAGACATAAGGAAAGCGATCACAAGGTATGTCCATAACCCTTATCTCTTAGTTCTTTCAATAGGCTATATCTAGGGAAAGTGTATTATTCTGTCATGTTTTGTTCTAGATACCAGGTGGATCTAGGGAGATCGGTTAGTGTCCGCACCTACGGATTTATCCTATAACAGCAGGGTGCGAGAATGCCTGATTCTCACAGGCTGCACCATAGCTGGGTTGCGATAGGTTCGTAGGTTTCTCTATAAGAAGGGTGTGAGAATACTCATACGTGGGAAAAACAAGCATCCTCTCGATGCTTCTAGAAGGAGAAACTTCCATGGTGAGGTGGCATCCGAATGGTTTGGATCTTACTCACTTTCATGATTTAGTGGGATCATCCTAACCTCCTCACCTTATCCTCTTCAACTTATAAAAGGAGAGGAGCTCTCATGGAGAAAGTTGGCTTTTGATTTTGGAGGCTTGGATGAGATTATCTTTTTGGATTAGCTTGGATTGGATTGAGCTTTGGAGATTGTTAGCTTGGCTAGATGAGCCACTTTATCAAGATAGATTGTGAATATTATCAGATCAATTCTCTCAGAATTCTTGGAGTGGAATTATGTGGGGAATGAAGAACAGTTTGAAGGGACATTACGACATCAAGGCCATGGTTGTAATCTCTCTTTCACATTTAATATGATACAGTAATATGATTATTTCCTTTAAATCTTGTTGTGTTTTATTGTATAATTCCTTGATCACATACATAGGTTTATATTGAGTTTATGCTATTACTATCACTTTGGTTGGTTGCGTTCTTTTGCAGGATCATCATTGTATGAGTGTTGGAACGGAGATCAGATGGAAATAGCAAGAGGAAGCGACATTTAAACGGTATGTCACCTATCCCTCTTTAGTTAGTAAATTCAATATCTAAGACTTAAGGAAAGCATCATGTTCTGGTGTGTTTTGTTCTAGATCTAGGTGGATCTAGGGAGATCAGTTAGTGTTCGCACCTACCGATTTATCCAAAAACATGGGTATAAAGGGCACATAGGGGACGGGTGATTCGGGGCTGGTTCCACTGACTTCTAGGGGGGTTTCTTTGATTTGGGGGGTATCTTTTTCTTCCTCTCGAGAATCCTTCTCTATCTGATTCCCAATGTTTCCTGATATCGGGGCTGAATATTCTTGATATCCTGCAAGGTCTAGACCTGCTTCATCTTCCCTTGCTTCTCCACACTCTTCTTCTCATCCACCCATCTGGGGACTCCTTCCTCTCTGCGCTTCTCTCTATTGTAATCTTAGATTGGCCAATATTTCTTTTCTTCTTACCTTCCTCAACTCTTCCTTCTTTCTTTCATCTATTCCTCTTGATCTGATTTCTTTTCGCAACACCTCAGACTACTTCACTGCTTTATTAACCTTTCCTCACCACCACTTCTCAACAATGGTGGCTCTCCTTAAGGCTCACTCTTTTCTTGCGTTTGTTTCTTGTTCTTCCGCCATTTCCCAAATAACCCTTTCCCATTCTCAAGTCACGATCCTACCCCAAAATCACCCTACCCCAAGCATAGGTGTTTAGGCTGCCATATCAGTCAAGGGAATAGTTATAATCCCCTCCTCATTAAGAATGATTTGATCCACAAGGGAATTTCCCTCAACAATCTTCCACGTGCACCTTTCTTGAAAATTTCTTCCACCCGTGAAAAATATTGGTGATTCTTAGCTGCAAATTCTATGATGTATCCCTCCAGAGTCGTATTAACCTAGAAATCAACTGCTCACGTGATATGGTGATCCAACTGATGAAGTTTTGTGGTATTCTTTGTATCCCAAGGACACATCTTCTTGATGCATTCTTGGAATTTTGGGGCTTCTTCGAGCCAATCTATCCAATGGAATAGTTCTTCCATGAATTTTACCCAGAATATCTCATACTTGTCACTCAATCTTTCTGAATAAAATATATAATATCTTGTATCCTTGTCAGTTTTACCTCACAAATCTTCTTCCTTCCATATAAAGGAATTTTTATCACATACAATTGTTCAAGTTCACAGGTGATAGCCATCAGTGCACAAAGCAGGCAAAGGCAATTACAATGGCATTTTTCCCTGCACATTTTCGAAGTGGTGCTACCTCTAAACACAGATGGAAGGACTCCATAGTTAGCGGGCGGATAAAACTTTGGCAAGGGTGCTAAAGGTAGTCGAAACGACCAGATATCAACTCCCCTCTAGATCAATGGTCGTTGATCATATCTTGGCCGCAACATGCGCATACGTTAAAATATGAGGGGCATGCTGATATCGAAACTATGGTTTTATGGGGAGGCGATGTGTTGACAGGAAGTGCATATCGGGCCTGAAAGTGGTGAAAGTCCAAACTACTTTTCACATCCCCGATATGCACATCTACATATAACGTCGTATCCCGAGTCGACAAGTGGTCACCCGACAATTGTCCCGTCACACTCCAATCCCAAGGAGCAGTCAACCAATAAGAGAGGGTTGACTTCCACGACCTCAACATCCAATCCAATTGTGACAAGTGGTCTTATGCAGATCATTCATCTCATCGCGCTCTAATCCCAATGGAGATTCAGTTAATGAGGTAGGGGTTGGTAGCTGAAACCTCAACTTAGCCCATAAATGGAAGAGCCGATAGTTATGTCCGAGGAGGCCGAACTATCAGCAGGGTACAACAATGGGTAGTTTCTGCATGTCCTCGCTAAGCCAAGTTTGCGCCTGACATAGGTAAACACACCCAATCAGACAGAGAATTGTTCAGATGCAAATCTTTGAATGATATTTCCAGGTCACACTCCTGGCATTAGTGGGTTGGTCTAAATATAAATAAACCAGTTTGATATTCTGTTAAAGTCATCAACTGGTTGAGCAGAGCTCCCTATTTTGTAATATTTTGATCCCATAACTGTTCTCGAGTTATGTATCAGATTTGATACTTTCGCATTAATAGAAGTCAGTTTCTCTCACCTCTTTGTAAAGCCTGTGCTAAAACACTCGAGCATGGAGGATCAAGTCGAGGGTTGTAGTTCTATTGTAATGTAGGTTTGATTACAGTATAGCTATGACCCATTTTAGTCATCTACCTTGTTAATTTATTCCCTCTTACACTGAAAGGCTTGGGCATGGAGGATCCAGTCGATTTGTTGTAGTTTGATTGTGATGTAGGTTTGATCATTATGTTTTTGTAACATATTTCAGTCTTTGAAGCCTAAGTTCAAGAGTGTTTGTAACATACCTGACCACCCCTTGTCTGGGTCATGCTACGTTAGAGAACTCTTATTGTTCTCTCTCTGTGGAACATGTCATAACATACCTAGGTTCAACTGAGGAGTGATACTTAAAATTTTACTGCTACGGAGATATATACACAAGCATATATATATATATATATATATATATATATATATATATATATATATATCAAACTGCATGCAATTACACATAAACATACAACACTCTTGCAGAAGCATTACATATAAACGTAAATAGATCATCACATTTTGTAATCATACAATTTCATACTGAATCGACAGTAAACACAGACATACAACCTATACAGGGGAATACCCTTAAAAATACTTGCAATTATAGTCGCACATGCCATAACCCCCTAAAATATACACATAAATAACAATGCAATATGTGAATTCATAACATAATTGGTACTTATCTTAGTAGGAATGCCACCAACTGCATGTAGACCGTCGACGAACCCCCCAGCCTTAGACTACACTGTTCATCACTCTCAACAGTGAGTCACCCTTGAGCTAGGACTAGACTCCACCCGGGTAAGGGATTCCTAACCAGGCTAAGGGTTCATGGTCAGTAGGAAAGACTCCATCTTAGGTGTTCACTCAACAAACAACCTATAGCCTCTCATTCCCCACATGCCTGTCCCACTCAAGGAAGTGTGCCCCTTCTCTTCTCAATAGTCCTTCGGCTACCCCAGTTCCCTTCCAGGGCTTCAGCAATAGGCCGGACTAGAAGTCTCAGAGCACTATAGCTGCAGTTTAGTACCTTCAGGAAATCGATCCCCAACAATTCTCTCACTAAGAGAATTGCTCACGGGCCTGACAACTCGCCTCTTCAATCCCGCTCCCAATGCTGACAGGTACACCAACATGAATGGCTATCGAATTGGTTTGGGTACGGTGGTAGAAATATACTGGGATATCTCAATGACTGACAGAATGTATATGGGATAATGGTTCAGTGGTCAAAAGAAAAATGGTAAGATTCTGAGCAATTCCTTTCGCATTTCCCCCCTGAACAATGGAAGATCCCCCCAAAGGAACTAAGTCTCGGAAATAAGTATGCATGTCTCCAACTTGACACTTGTCATTTTGGAAGCTACTTCGGTACACTTGTCCCCCGCTTTTGAACTTAGGATGAATTAATTATCCGTACTTTATGTTTTTAATAAATATTAATATAATATTTCTTTTCAGATTTAAGCTCTCTAGCTTAGCCCTGTTCTTAACTTTAGGCCCTCCCTTTCCCTAATTAGTGGAATCTATTCCCCCATCTCCTTATTGTGGTCATACTGTGTGCAATGATTTATTTTATATTAATCATGAGACATATACAAAGTAGGTGCACTGGCCTTTAACATCTAGGCACTCGGCCTAATTCCAAAACATAAGCATCCCAGCTTATAATACTGGCTCACCAACCTATAATACATATCATATACACAAAGGTTCGTTGACCTTAATACTGCATGCACTTTAGTTACTGTGTGCGGTATCCGCTGACTTCAAGGTTGTGCGTACTTTAGTTACTGCGCGTTGTATCCGGGAATGTGCATACTACATCATTTTACTATGCAGTACCTACGCGCACTATGCCATGAAAGGTGCATTACCAAATGATGTCTAAACAACTCACCAGATTAAGTATACATGTTTTTACATTTATAATTGTGTTTGGACGAGGGATATTACAATCCCGTCCCCTTATTTATGCACTGTCCTCAGTGCATCATGTACCCATATACAACAAAAATTTCAAAAATTCTCAAAAAGATGTGGGTATTCTACCTGCATTGCATCCTCATGCTCCCAAGTAGCGTCCTCATGACCGTACGAGGTCCATTGGACCTTTACAAGCCTTATGTCTCGATTCCGTAGGTGTTTGATTTTTTGGTCCCGAATTCGTACCAGATGCACTTGAAAAGCGCCTTCTTGCTCTACCTGAATCACATTCCAATCAATAACATGATTAGCATCAGGTATATATTTCTTTAGCAATGATACATGGAATACATTATGAGTAGACATAGATGCAGGAAATGCAATCATATAAGCAACTGGACCAATCCTCTCTAGGATTTCAAATGGTCCACAAAATCGAGCTGCCAACTTGGCACAACTTCCCAGCTTCAGGGAACTTTTGTTGGCTTTCACTTTTAGGAAAACATGATCACCCAATTTGAATTATCTGTGGATTCTGTTCTTATCATCATAGCTTTTATACCTGTCTTGGGAAACTTTCAAATTCTTCTTAATTTTTATCATTTGATCCTCCATTTCTTTGAGCAACTCTGGCCCAACTACCGTCCTATCAACTGGATTATCCTAGCTCACTGGAGTATTGCACTTTTAGCCATAAAGTGCTTCAAATGGGATCATCTTCAAAGATGCCTGATACCCATTGTTGTAAGAGAATTCTACCAAGTGTAGATAGTCTTCCCATTTTGATGGTTTATCCATCACATACATCCTCAACATATCTTCTATGACTCTATTCACCCTTTCTTTCTGTCCATCAGACTCAGGATGATAAGCTGCACTAAAGTTCAGATTCGTTCTGAATCCTTTGACTAATCCTTTCCATAAATTCAAGGTGAATTTCGGGTCTCTGTCGGACACAATTGTTTTAGGAATTCCATGCAATCTTGCCACTTCCTTTATGAAAATATCAGCAACATCTGCTGACTTGTGAGCAGTTTTTAGTGGAATAAAATGGACAGGTTTTGTAAGCTTGTCCACCACCACCATGATCGAATCATGTAGCTTTCTTGTTTTGGGTAATCCTGTAATAAAATCCATTGTTACCACTTCCCACTTCCATTCAGGAATGGTAAAAGGTTGTAGCAGCCATGCTGGGTGCCTATGCTCAGCTTTAACTTTATGGCATTCCATACATCTAGTGATGTATTCAATGATCTCTCTCTTCATACCTGGCCAAAATTATTGGCTCTTGACCACTGCCACTGTTTTCTGATATCTAGGATGCCCTGCATAAGGAACATTATGTATCTCATGCAAAATTATTCGTTTCAAGTCCTGGACATTTGGTACAAAAATTCTATTCTTGTGCAGCAGTATTCCATCTATTCCCAACTTATAAGTTTCCATCTTTTGTGGCTTCTTATCTTGCTGTAGATTTGCTACCAATTCTCTGTACTGCAGGTCTATATTTGCAGCCTCCATAATCTTGTTTTTAATATTAGTTTGATACATGCTAATGGTTGTAGCATGTAGCTCATGCACCCTCCTACTAAGTGCATCAACCACTTTATTCTCTTTTCCCTTGATATGCTTTATACCAAAATTGTATTCGCTTAGAAATTCTAACCATATTCTTTGCCTTGCATTTAGGTTGGGCTGATCAAATAAATATTTCATACCGTTGTGATCTATTCTTAGTTCAAACCTTTTTCCCATGAGTTAGTGTCTCCATTTCCTCAAGGCATGCACTATGGCTGCCAACTCCAAATAATGAGTGGCATAGTTTCCTTCATGCTCCTTCAACTTCCTTGATTCATAGCATATCACAAATCCATTTTGACTGAGGAATCCACCAAGTCCTTCTTTACATGCATCTGTGCATACAATGAAGTCTTCATTTGGGTCTGCAATCCTTAGTATTGGAGCACTTGTCAATATGTTTTTAAAATATTGGAAAATCCTTTCACAGTTCGATGTCCACTGAAACTTCATACCCTTTCTTTGCAAGGAAGTGATTGGTTGTGCTATCTTTGAGAATCTTCAAATGAATCTCCTGTAGTAGCCCACAAGGCCCATGAATGATCTGACCTCTGTCACATTCTTTGGTGTTGACCATTCTCTAATGGCTTCTATCCTCTCAGGATCGACTGCTATGCCATATTTTGAAATGATATGCCCCAAATAATGAATTTGTTTCTGATAAAATGAGCACTTGATCAATTTGGGATACAACTGATGCTCCCTTAATAATTACAACACCATTCTCAAATGATGTTCATGATCTTCCTCTGACTTAGAATATATAAGAATATCGTCCAAAAAGACAATGACAAACTTGTCCAAATATTCTCGAAAAACCCCATTCATTAAGCACATGAAAACAACTGGTGCATTCGACAACCCAAATGGCACCACTGTGAACTCATAATGACCATACCTTGTCCTGAAGGCGGTCTTGTTGATATCTTATTCTTTAATCCTTAACTAATGGTATCCTGATATGAGATCTATCTTTGAAAAGATCTTTGCATCCTTCAATTGATCAAAGAGATCATCGATCCTTGGCAGAGGATACTTGTTATTTAGAGTCACTTTATTCAACTGTTTGAAATCAATGCACAATCTTAATGTTCCATCTTTCTTTTTCACAAACAAGACTAGAGCACCCCAAGGTAACACACTTGGGCATATATACTCCTTATTCAAAAGTTCTTCAAGCTGCATTTACAACTCTTTCAATTCTGATGTACTCATTCTATAAGGATTCTTGGACATGGGAGATGTTCCTGGTGTCAGATTTATAGAGAAATCAATATCTCTCTTTGGGGGTAGTCCCGGTACCTCCTTGAATACATCTTCAAAAAATTTCAGGACTGCATAATCCTCCAAATTTGGCACCTTTTCTTTAGGTGTCTCCTCCATATGAGATGAAAAAATTTGGCATCCTCTTCTATAACATTTATTCAGCTACAATGCTGAAATTTCTCTAATGGTTACTGCCCTGGGAATTCCCTACACTCTCCTTTGGTTTCCTTCCTCATGCAAGCAAGTGAATGCTTTTTTATGACAATCTAGTAGAGCATGATGTGGGTCCAACCAATCCATCTCAATTAGATAGTCATAGGAACCTAAAGGTAAGATGTTCAAATCTACCTTGGTGTTCAGTCCATTCATGTCCATGAGACATGACTTAACCATCTCATTAACCTTTGTTTTGTCTCCTGTAGCCAGTTGTACCAACCAAGATTTCCCATGCTTGCTTCTTGGCAATTGCAAACTTTATACCATCTTAGGATCTATATAACTATGACTAGCTCCTGAATCAATTAAAATAGCAATGGTTTGGTTGTTAATCATACCTTCCACTTCAATCATGTGTGACTGATATTCTGCTTTCTTGTTATCCAGGGTTGCATAGATCCTTGGCACATTTCTGCCCATGTCCTTCACTATTTTAGCTTGTTGTACATTATAAACAATCCTTCCTTTTTCACCTCTGTGAGGACAATCTCTGAATCTATGATCTCCTTTACAACCCCGACATTGAATAGGTGGTTGCCTTGGTCTTTGTCTTTCTGCCTCTATCATTTTGGGTTCTTTAGGAGTTTGTGGTCCCTGTGGACTATTTCTAAAGAATGGTGGTTTAAATCCTTTCTTCCTCTGATCCACCTTGAACTTATTTTTGTCTTCCCAAGCTTTTTGGAAAGTTGGTCTTGCTTTCTGTTGATCATATAGGCATTTAGCTCACCTTATGATCTCTTCCAATGTCTTGGGATCATCATACTACATTTTGTCACTGATGAACGTTGGCAATCCACTCAAATACCTTTGAATTTTAATTGTCTTATCCTTCATGAAAGAGACGTACTATTATAGGAACCTTCTTTCATATTCTTCTATGGTCATGCTTCCGAGCTTGAGTTCAAAGAACTCTTTCATTTTCTTGTCATAATATTTCTTAGTTAAGTATTTCTTCTCAAAATACTTCTTAAATTCCTTCCAAGTAATGCTTTTCTCTTTCATGTGCTGCACCTGCACAAGCTAATACCACCACATGGATCTGTTTCCTTTGAGTTGATAGATGGAAATTATACCCTCTGCATGAGAAGAATAATTGCGCAATTGAAAATACTTTCTCATGCCCATCAACCATGTTTATACGTCTTCGTCCTTCTTGTGATCACCATCAAAAGTAGGAGGTTTGATTTTGTTCATTTCTCCTCGTAGCTCGTCCACCCCAGACCTCTTATGATTTCTGATAGGGGATGGACTTGTGCTACTGCCTGTTCTTTTATTGGAATGCTTCAAGGAGTTATGGTGGTGTCTGCTAACACTTCCTGATTTATTTTTCTCATCCGAAGGTTTGTGATTTCCAGATTTTCTTGAGCTACTTCCCTTTTCCAATTTCTTTTCTATTTTGTTCAGACTCTGCAATAACTTCATGTTGAAGTCATCCTGTTGGTATTTGTCTCTCATAAGCCTTTCATTATCATCTTTATGGCTTTGGACATCCTTTTGCATATTTTTAATGGTCTCTGCCATATTCAGATATTCATTCCTTTCCTCTCCATGTTCATTGGATTTTGTTCCTTCAATGTCCAAATGGACATTCATCCCTCTGCTCTCATCTTCCTGACTGTAATTTTCCCGTGTCTCTTCCATTACTATGGATTCTGTACTAATCTGATCTAATCTAGTTGTTGTTAATTCTGCAAAATGTGCAGCCATTAAAACTTATCAGGCTAACTAAATCATCAATTCAAGGAGAACATGAACCATTTCGGTTCAGTAAACACACCAAAATTATTTCTTCTGATTCTCTGGTGTTATCACCATGATTTTTTATTATTTATTTTTATTTTTATCCAAGTCTTGAAAATTTAGTAAGAACTACATCATCACGTAGAGATACATCGAGTGCAAGCGATTTGATGAAACCACTTTTTCTAAATTTCTGATGTCACGCGCTTCAATATGTCAAATCCACCATTCATGGGATGGGTGACTATTAGTCAGATCACCCTGTCTCACTTGTTCGGTACTTCACAGCCATAGGAAGTTAGTGAATGCCACCATGTAACAAACTCAAAATATTAATCATTTGAAATGGACTAGATGAGCATGGAAACCCATCATACTTTTTCACAAGTTTGTCAGTAGTTCATGATTGAGACTCTATAATTACCAGCTCTCGGGTATGGAAGTCTCATCTTTTCCTTAAACAGAATAGTCTCCAAACTTGCTTGACCTTCTAATCTCTGCAAAGTATTTCAGCGTCCACAAAACTGAAGTATATGGACCAAGCTAAATCCAATGAGACTGGTTAGTCTGGAAACATACTAGCTTTTCCCACAAGCAGGAAGGAAAAGGCGGTTACGCAGATTCTAGCGACTAAATTCCACACAGAACCTGCCACAGACTCAGAATTGGAAGTCAGGCTGAATCCAATTATGAGAGATTTGATTATCAACAGACTAGTTTCTAAGAAGAAACAGATCAAGTGACAGAAGAAAGAACCCGTCGCTGAAGCGGCTGAAAGTGTTGGAGAGAATCAAATGGTCTGGTTAGATACTTTTAAGGAGGAGCTTGCTAAGCTGAAATGAGTCCTTGAATAAAATTAAGTATATTTCAACAATTTTTTGGACAGATGGTGGCGAAGGTAAGGGAACCAAAGATGATAGACCTGTTCATAAAAGGTCCGCTTAAAATAGGACATCTACTATTTTGCATCATTCCCTTTTTGTAATTTTGGGACTAAAAATGAATATATAAGTGCAGAAGCGGATTTTGTACTGCTTATGACAAGATTCTAATTGATGGTGACATGAATCTTTTTTTTTTTTATATTATGCATTTCTTGTAATCTTATTTTTCACTTTCATTTGTTTGAATCGAAGAAGTATAAAAATCAGAATTCATTTCATATGATTGATTCCATTTAAACAATACTCCAACGCAGTTGGGTATTTCTTTTCTTCCAATACCATGAAAAATTTCCATTAAACTTAGACTCGTCGTCTTAATTAGTCTCCTAGATGACTTTGCGCACCTAAATTCAACCTACACATCCTTATTTATCATGCACAATAACTCCATAAGGTAAATCGTGCTTCCGTGCACTTGCATCCACTATACCATTCCTCTTCATCGCGCCAATAACTTGCGCACACTACTTCTGTGTTGCGCGCCAATATCCACTGCACACTGTTTTCTGTATCGCACACTGATATTCTACATGCATTTCACTCTATGCATTGCACCATGCCAAGGTTCATTATGCTTCACCAGGCACAATAATTTGTATGTCCCATTGAATACTCTGTCGTTACCACGCACAATCAGCTGCGCGAACCTTTGACTACCCTGTTGCGATACAACTGATACTCATACTGTGTGCGCATCTACCAAACTCCTCTGTATTTTGTAATACCGCACACACCACTTTGCAGCATTACAATGTGTGTGCTCACTGCACAATGCTAATTTTAACACGTGTGTTTGCGCATGATATTCTTGCACGCAATGCCACAATTTATCGGGCGCTTCTACACACTGACACTTCCCACGCAGTGCCAAAATTTTCCATGGACTCTCTGTGACTTGAAAATTTGGTCACTTCGAAATTAATCCTTTGATACCATATTGTAAATTTTTCTTCAATTCAACTCGTTTGGCCCATCCAAGTTCAGTGTTGAAAACTGATGCTCTGATACCATACTGTAACGTACCTGGACACCCCTTGTCCGGGTCACGCTACATCAGAGAACTCTTACTGTTCTCTCTCTATGGAATAGGTCGTAACATACCCAGGTTCAACTGAGCAGTGCGACTTAAAATTTTACTGCTACAGACATATATACACAAGCATCTATATATATATCAAACTGCATGCAATTACACATAAACATACAACACTCTTGCAGAAGCGTTACATATAAACGCAAACAAATCATCACATTCTATAATCATACAATTTCATACTGAATCGACAATAAACACAGACATACATCCTATACAGGGGAATACCCTTAAACATACTGGCAATTATAGTTACACATGCCATAACACCCTAAAATATACACATAAATAACAATGCAGTATATGAATTCATAACACAATTGGTACTTATCTTAGTAGGAATGTCACCAACTATGTGAAGACCATCCACGAACTTCCCAGCCTTAGACTACACTATTCATCACTCTCAACAGTGAGTCACCCCTGAGCTGGGACTAGACTCCACCTGGGTAAGTGATTCCTAACCAGGATAATGGTTCACGGTCAACCGGAAAGACTCCATCTCAGGTGTTCACTCAACTAACAACTTATATCCTCTCATTCCCCACATGCTTGTCCCACCCAAGGAAGTGTGCCCCTTCTCTGCTCAACAGTCCTTCAGTTGCCCCACTTCCCTTCTAGGGTTGCAACAACAGGCCAGATCGGAAGTCTCAGATCGTTGTAGTTGTAGTTTATCACCTTCAGGAAATCGATCCCTAACAATTCTCTCACTCGGAGAATTTCTCAAGGGCCTAACAACCCGCCTCTTCAATCCGGCCCCCAATGTTGACAGGTACACCAACAGGAATGTCTATCGAACTAGTCTAGGTACGGTGGTAGAAAGATACTAGGATAGGTCAATGATTGACGAAATGTATATGGGATAATGGTTCAGTGGTCAAAAGAAAAATTGTAAGATTCTAAGCAATTCCTTTTGCATTTCCCCCCCAAACAATGGAAGATCCCCCCAAAGGAACTAAGTCTCGACAATAAGTATGCATGTCTCCAACTTGACACTTGTCATGTTGGAAGCTACTTCAGTACACTTGTCCCCCACTTTGGAACTTAGGATGAATTAATTATCCGTACATTATTTTTTTAAGAAATATTAATATAATATTTCTTTTCGGCTTTAATCTCTCTAGCTTAGCCCTGTTCTTAACTTTAGGCCCTCCCTTTCCCTAATTGGTGGAATCTAGTCCCCTATCTCTTTTATCGTGGTCGGTCTGTGCGCAACGATGTATTTTATATTAATCATGAGACATATACAAAATAGGCGCACTGGCCTTTAACATCTAGGCGCTCAGCCTGATTCCAAAACATAAGCATCCCAACTTACAATACTGGCTCACCAACCTATAATACATATCATATACATAAAGGTTCGTTGACCTTAATACTACGCACACTATAGTTACTGTGCGCGGTATTTGCTGACTTCAAGGTTGCACGCACTTTAGTTACTGCACGCTGTATCTGGGAATGTGCATACTATATCATTTTATTGTGCAATACCTGCACGCACTATGCCATGAAAGTTGCATTACCAAATGATGTCTAAATAGCTCACCGTCTTAAGTATACATGTTTTTACATTTATAATTGGGTTCGGCTGAGGGATATTACAGTGTTCTTGAGCCTGGGTTTCTCTTCACCAAGCTGCTTGAAAGTCGGATGCCCATGGAATAATTGTCCACCTTTCTCACTAAATCCTCCTTCTTCTCGCACTTAAACTCAATCACTGACTGAAGTTAATGAGGCCCTCACTTCCTTGTGCATTTCTTGTCCAGTTCCTATAGTAAAATCATTATTGTACTGAGTTTTGTCCATTTGACCTCCATTCATAAAACCAAAATCCACCAATATTTTTATGGGTACTAGGCTTATCCTCATGCAATATGAGGGTGACTCTCAGTGCTAACATTTCTTGGCGTCGTTGTCGGGGAATGAATTGAAGACATTTCCCTGGGATAGAACGACAAAGAAATTTTGATTCTGAAGGTGCATCAGAAATTAGTAACTTGAATATTTCAAATTGCACCTAACGACTCCATTGTTTTAGTTGTGGCTCCAAAAAGTAGACACACAAGGTATACCCCATAGTTTCCTTTGGTTTCACCTGAAGTTGACCCAGAAAGGATTATTAGAAAAGGAAAGACCCCTGAAGAAGGGATTTCAACTACTGTATCAGGTGATTCTGGTAATTTGTATGATTCTTTTTTCAAAACTCCAGCAGTTGGATCTAATTCTCCTGCTATACCATCTGTTGGAGTTTCCAGAAGTTTAAATTTTGGTAGTTTTCTTGTTGAATTCTCCCCTTCTAGGCCTCATTTAGAAGAAATATTTTACACTCTTGTTTCCCCTGAGATTGTAAAGTGGTTCAGACCCGGAATCTTAGAAAATTTTCCTACTTTGGGTCTCCCTACTCCTCCTCCTATCATAGTTGCTACATCTAAAGAGGGGGGAACTCATTTTCCTTTCTCCCCTAGAAACACAGTCCCAGTCTCACCTGTCCAAATCCCATCCCCCCTAGTTCTCCTACAGTCCACATCCCAATGGTAGGTGCTAATCTTCCCAGAAATAGAATGGATTCCATAGTGGCTGCTAGGTATGCCCCTCTTGTTTTGCCTCAGCCTATGAATACCCTCCCGACTAGAGATTACCTCAAGTACATGCCCAAGTTTACAGGAGAGGAAGACATAACTACTGAAGAGGACCTTGTAACTTTCTACAGTTATGCATATAATATTAATATTGAAAATGAAGATGTCTGGTTGAGATTTTTTGTACAGAGCCTTGATGGTGAGGCTAGAAAATGGTTCAAGAGTATGACTCTTGGATCTATTGGATGGATTGAATCTCTAGATGGTGCATTTGCAATACATTGGGGGGATAAAAAAGACTTCCTTTATTACATCACAAAGTTCAGATCTCTTAAGAGAGAAAAAGGGGAATCTTTCTCAGACTTCTCTAAGAGATTTAATAAAATGTACAATAATATCCCCACTGAGATTAATCCTACTAAAACCTCTGCCAAGATCACTTATGCTAGTGCCTTTGACCCTGAGTTCTTCCTCTTGCTGAGAGAAATAAGAGCTACCTCCTTGGATCATATGCAAGATGTATCCCTTGAAGTAGAGTCCAACATTCTGGTAGTCGACAAAATTAGGAGTAAGGTTGATAGAGACATAAGAAAAGGAAAGTCTGAAGCTTCAACCTCTGGTTCCTCTGCTTCCCACCCTCAGGTTGATGAGCTGACTAAACTAGTTAAATCACTTTCTACAGAAATGGAGAAATTGAATTTTGAAGGGAAACATGGCTATAAGAGAGCTCAAAATACTGATAACAGGGGCAATTTCAGAAGACCAAATAACACCCCTCGGATCATCCAGAGAGATCAAAGAAATAGGAATGATCAAAAGATCCATACCCCTCTCCAAAATAATCTAGTTACTGATGAAGGAGAGGAAGAATATGCAGATCCTGAAATCCATTTCCTAGGTGACACCTCTTCATTTCCTCATTTAACTCAGTTCACATATGAAGAGTCCCTCATGGATAAACAACTAAATGAGATGAGCAAAGGGGAAAGGACTAGTAGCCAACCAAATAGATATAAAATCAGGTCCAAAAAGAAATAGGGAAATCCTGACAGTCTTGAGTAGCCTACTAGAACAGAGCATCCTGTTAAGAAGGTGGAAACTAGCAGCAAAGAAAAGGAGACACAAAATCCCCAAGTAGCGATCAAGAACCCTGTCCCAGAGGTGAAGGAGATTCTGAAGCCTCCCTATTCTTTTATCTTTGAGAATGAGATCCAAAAGATTAAAATTACCGTGCCTTTCTTAGAGCTAGTTAAAAATGAGGATTTCAATAAGTACCTCTCCAAAGTGCTACAACTTGAACCTTCATCTCATTCCACTGATTTAGTCAACCTACAAGATGAAAATCCTACTATCATAATGGGACCTTTGGTTGAGGATAGAGATGAATCCTCCCCTCCTTTCTATACATCATTGAACATCCATGATAAGGTGTTGCACAACAACTTGATGGACTCAGGGGAATCTCATAATATTATGCCTAATATTGTCATGGAGGAGCTTCGATTGGAGGTCACAAAGACTTATCATGACCTGTACTCATTTGATTCCAGGAAGGTGAAGTGCCTTAGGGTTATTAAGGACTTGGCTATGTCTTTGTTCCAATTTCCAATAAAGAGTGTGGTCATGGATATCGTAGTGGTTGATGTCCCCCCCAAGTTTGGGATGCTGCTGTCTAGATCTTGGATAAAAATATTGGGGGGAACCTTGCAAATGGATCTTTCATATGCCACTATTCCTGTGTTTGGAGGAGAAAAAATAAGGCTTTATAGGGAAGAACAACTTTCTTACATCATCATTGATGAAGCAAATCCGACCAACCATCCCATTTTTGCAGTAGACACCGATCTGGGAACCAATATGCTACAACTTACCGATGGTCCTCAAGCAACCATTGGAATCAGAAATCATCCCATCACCACTTGTGAAGACCCTCCTTCCAATGCATCTATTTGGAAAATGTTTTTTGATGGAGCCTCTTCCAAAGAAGGTGTTGGAGCTGGGGTAGTTTTCATTTCCCCTACCCAAGAGACCATATCACTGTCTTATAAGATGGAATTTGAGACAACAAATAATGTTACAGAATATGAAGCTCTTGTTTTGGGGTTGAGATCTACCAAAGACATGAAGATTGAGGAGCTAGTGGTATATGGGGATTCTTAGTTGATAGTACATCAGGTCAGAAATTTGTATCAGGCTAAGCACCCTAGGTTAAGGGCCTACAAAAACGAAGTGTGGGATCTTGTTGAAAATTTCTTCTTGGATTTTAATATCTCATTTGTTCCAAGAGAGAATAACTCTATGGAAAATTCATTGGTTGTCTCAGCAATCAATTTCAGGGTCCCTTTGCCCCCAAATCTCAAGTATGAGGTGGAAGTAAAATACATACCCTCTATTCCTGACAATGTCAAACATTGGAAGGTTTTTTAGGATGATCTTGACATAAACAAATTTCTTGACATTGTGGATGAATTCTATGATTTTCATATTGATCGGGATCAATATACTGGAGAAATCCCTCATGCTGATGCTTTCATGAATAAAATTGTTGACCATCATATTTTTCAGTTGCATAGTAACCATATTCTAAAGGGACTAGTCCCCTTGGAAAGATTGTTTGACAATAATGATGTAGTTGTGAAGGTTAAAGGTTCAAATAAAGAGGCTGTTGTGAATGAATGAAATTTAGGAACAGAGGAGGATCCCAGGTATGTCAAATTGTCTACCAATTTGTCAAAGGAACAAAGGGTTGAGTATATCAAGCTTTTGGGGGAGTTTACTGATGTTTTTGCTTGGAAATATGAAGACTTAAGAACATATGACACATACATCATGGAACACAAAATCCCTTTGAAAGAAGAGACCAAACCTTTCAGGAAGAAACTTATACAAATAAACCCCACACTGCTACCTATTATGGAAAGGGAAGTAAAAAAGTTGTTGGATGCCCAGATCATCATCCCCTTGAGATTTTCAGAATGGGTGGCTAATTTGGTGCCTGTAAGGAAGAAGAATGGAGAAATCAGGTTATGTGTTGATTTCAAAAATTTGAACAGGAGCTCCAAAAAGGATAACTACCCCTTTCCAAAGATGGAGCACATTTTGCAGAGAGTGACTGGATCTTCTAGGATGTCCATGATTGATGGTTTTTCTGGCTACAATCATATCTATGTCCTACCTGAAGATAGAGAAAATACAACCTTCACTACTCCTTGGGGTACATTCATGTATGCCAAAATACCCTTTGGATTGATGAATGCAGGAGCAAATTTCCAGCGAGCCATGGACATTGCCTTCATTGAGGAGAAGGATAATTTTGTAGTCATCTATATGGATGACATTACAGTTTTCTCAAGATCTGATAAAGAGCATTTTCATCATCTGAGGAGAGTTTTCCTGAAGTGCAAAAAATTTGGTCTCTCCCTCAATCCAATGAAGTCTTTGTTTTCTATGAGAGAGGGAAAATTATTGGGGCATATTGTGTCAGCAGAAGGGGTAAGAATTGATCCAAGTAGAGTGGAGGCCATCCAGACCTTATCTCTTCCCATATCTAAGAAAGAGGTTCAATCTTTCTTGGGTAAAATCAACTTTCTGAGGAGGTTCATTTCTAATTTTGCTGAGTTGGTTAAGCACATTAGAACCATGATTAGGAAGGGGAATGAAGTGAAATGGACTACTGAGTCCAAAAATTATTTCGACCAAATTAATATGGATTTGACTGAAGAACCTGTGCTCATCAGCCCTGACTATTCTAAATAATTTCTGATATTTTATTTTGCCTCATCTGATACATTGGCTATTGTTTTGCTACAGAGAAATACAGAGGGGTTAGAGAATCCTATTTCCTTTTTCAGCAGAGCACTCAAGGATGCAAAAACAAGGTATGATATCATGGAGAAGCAAGCATATGCTTTGGTCAAAGCCCTCGAGGATTTCATAATCTACATTCTACATTAAAAAATGATTGCATATGTTCCCTCATCCTCCGTAAAATAAATATTGATCCAGCATGATATAGATGGGAAGAGAAGAAAATGGATGGCGACAATTCTAGAGTTTGACCTAGAAATAAAACCCACCAAGCTAGTGAAAGGCCAAGGTTTAGCCAGGCTGCTGGCTGAATCAAACTGCAAGGCTTTAGGGGTAAATTTTATGAACATAAATTCAAAAAATCAGCCAACTGAGATTGTTGATAAAGACTCTCATATCAGCCTCAACTTAGTAGAATGCACATGGTATAAAGATATCCTATATTTTCTGTAGAAGTTAAGGCATCTTGATGGTTTGGACAAAAAAAGGCAAGCGATTTGAAGCTCAAAGAAATCAAATATTGCCTCATTGATCAGGTTTTGTATTGGAAGGACCCTCTGGGAGTTTTGTTACGATGTATAGATCCACATGAAGCCCAAAAAGCCATATCATATTTTCATGATAGCTTATGTGGAGGACAACATTTCTGGAGGACCACGACTTACAAGATCCTTAGAGATGGGTATTTCTGGCCCAACCTTTTTACTAATGTTTGTGAAAATATTAGAGAATGTGTCAAATGTCAAAAGTTTGATGGAAGGCAACAACTCAAATCTTTGCCTTTGAAACCTATAATGGTTTCCGGACCTTTTTAGTAGTGGGGTATTGACTTCATTGGAGAGATCCACCCAGCCTCAAGTGGCCAACATAGGTGGATTTTGACTGCCATTAGTTATTTTACCAAATGGTTAGAAGCTATCCCTACAAGGAGTGCCTCTCACAAGGTTATCATTAGCTTCCTTGAGGATATCATGTCCATATTTGGCTGTCCAAGCAGGATTGTCACAAACAATGCTGCCTATTTTAGAGATGAACCATTAACCAAGTTCTGTGAGAAGTATGGAATTGAATTAATCCATTCTACTTCCTACTACCCTCAGGGAAACAATTTAGTATAATCCTCTAACAAGAGCCTCATAAAGATCATCAAGAAATTGTTAGAAGATAACAAGAAATCCTGGGACTCAAAGATGAAATTTGCATTATGGGCTGACAGGGTCACAACAAAGAGGCCACTAGGTGTTTCCCCTTTTCAGTTGGTGTATGGGGTGGAGGCCATTTTTCCTGCCCATCTTGCCCTGCCTGTGGAAAAATTCCTCTAGGACCATCAAGGAGAACCCAATGATATGGTTAGGAGGATACAAAAACTGGTGGAAGTACAACATACCAGGGAGAAACTGCTTGATAAATCTCATGATCACCAACAAAAAACAAAGTAGGCCTTTGACAAGAGGGAAACCATGGAGCATTTCCATCTGGGAGATCTGGTGCTCAAGTGGGACGCCCCCAAGAAGGACAAAGGAAAACATGGAAAATTTGAAGCCTTATGGACTAGATCATTCAAGATCTCTGAAGTATTTTCAAATAGCACCTATAAGTTGTAGAGCTTGGAGGACTCTGAATTTTTAGGCAGCCCTGTCAATGGGCATTTTCTGAAAAAATATTTTGTTTAAGACATGATTGGATTTCCACCTATGTAATTACCATTTCCTTTCATTTTATGTTTAAATAAGAGACTCCATAGCCCAAAAAGCTAAGGCATTGGAACTGTGTGTTCTTGGCAACTCACAGGGAGCATGCCATCCCCTATGGAGCCAAATGTTATCACATACAATTGTTCAAGTTTGCAGGTGACAGTCATCAATGCACAAAGCATGAAAAGGAAATTACAATGGGGGTTTTCCTTGCGCATTTTTGAAGTGGTGCTACCTCCAACCGTAGATGGAAGGAATCCAAAGTGAGCATGTTGATAAAAGTTTTACGGGGGATCTTAAGGTAGTCGGTGCACCCAGATCTTAGCTCCCCTCTAGATCGATGGTCACTGATCATATTGGGGCTACAGCATTCATGGACGTTAAAATCCAAGGGGCAGGCTGATATCGAAACTGTAGTTTTTTGGGGAGGCAATGTGTCGACAGGAGTTGCATATCAGGCTCGAAAGTGGTGAAGGTCCAAACCACGTTTCGCGGCCCCGATATGCACATCCGCATATAATGCGCTATCTTGGGTCAACAAGTGGCTACTCGATAGTTGTCCCATCACACTCCAACCCCAAGGAGTAGTCAGCCAATAAGTGAGGGTTGAATTCCACGACCTCGACGTCCAATCCAATTGCGACAAGTGGTCTTCTGTGGATCGTCCATCTCGTCGCGCTCTAATCCCGATGAAGATTTAGTTAATGAGGTAGGGGTTGGTAGCTGAAACCTCAGCTCAGCCCATAAATGGAAGAATTGATAGTTATGGTCGAGGAGGTCGGATTGTCAGCAAGGTACAATGATGGTCAGTTTTTGCAGGTCCTCGCTGAGCTGGGTTTGTGTCTAACATAGGGAAACATGCGTAGTCTAACAGAGAACTGTTCAGAAAAAATTCTTTGACTGCTATTTCCAGGTCACACTCCTGGCAGTAGTGGGTTGGTCTAAGTATAAATAGATCAGTTTGATATTTTGTTAAGGTCATCAACCGGTTGAGCAGAGCTCCCTATTTTGTAATATTTTGATCCCAGAACTGTTCTCGGGTTATGTATCAGATTTGAGACTTTCACATTAATGGAAGTCAACTTCTCTCATATCTTTGTAAAAACTATGCTAAAACACTCGGGCACGGAGGATCCAATCGAGAGTTGTAGTTCTATTGTATTGTAGGTTTGATTACAGTATAGTTGTGAATAGGTTTAGTCAACACCCTTGTTACTTTATTCCCTCTTACACTAAAAGGCTCAAGCATGGAGGATCCAGTTGAGTTTTTGTAGTTGAATTGTGATGTAGGTTTGATCATTATGTTTCTGTAACATATTTCAGTGTCTAAAGCCTAAGTTCAAGAGTGTTCTTGAGCCTAGGTTTTTCTTCACCAAGCTTCTTGAAAGCCATATTACCATGGCATACTTGTCCACCTTTCTCAGTAATTCTTCCTTCTTCTCGCACTTAAACTCAATCACTGCCTGAATTTAATGAGGCCCTCACATCCCTCTGCATTTCTTGTCTAGTTCTTGGATTAAAATCATTCTTATACTGAGTTTTGTCCATTTGACCTCCATTCATAAAACCAACATCCACCAAATATTTTGATGGGTACTGGGCTTATCCTCATTCAATCTGAGGGTGACTCTCAGTGCTAACAGGCATCACAATTTCCCTCCCACCATTTTCGAATCTCAGATCTATATATCCGCAGAAGCATTATCCTCAAAGGCTTCCTTTTTAAGCACAGGGTCCCAACAACAAAACCATTTTTTTGGTGTAAAAGTGATCGGACCAAGGTCCTTCTCAAGTTACCAAAAAAAGGTACCGAAGTAGTCTAGAGTGTTGGTATTTTCATATTCCTAGGAGGGAAGAAGTCTCACCTGAAGTGCAATCGAGACAAGAAAGAGAGGGAAGGGTAAGGATAATACTTAGACATACCTCAGAGTTATCAATATTCATATTAGTCTTGCACAATATATATTAAAATTGTAACAATTCTGAACATCTCCTAACTAAGAATAAAGAGAACAGGGTTGCATCGCCATTCATAATGAAGAAATTTAAGTATATCAGACATAGAGATAATACATAGCAACATTCAATACATCCAAAATACTAAATACACAAGATATACATATATATATATATTCAAAATTTGGGCCTCCAATTATATTAACATGTCAGTTTATTCTCACAACTCAATTATCATACACAAGTGATTAGAGGATGCTCCTCCCCGGATATGAGACAATGTTACACTCTCTTGCTCCTCTACATCTAGATTGATACAAAATTATAATACATTGATGGTTTGGTTCTTACCTAGATATCAAGACTCAACTATGCTAACAATATGGACCATTATAATAGTGGCTCTTGTCACTGTAGAAATTTTGATACAAATTAATGTATTCTTGCGATTCTCCTGATCTAACAAGTTCTGCTATTGTTAAATACAGAATCGCTTCTACTATTACTTTTGCGGAATCAATTTAAACCACGATCACAACCATAAGCACAAAGTGAAATATCAATAACACATAACACAATAAGTTTTACTGAGAAAGCGTAAAGCTAAAAACCCCACTATCATATATTATGTATATCATGAATCATGAAACAATCTCATACAAAGCTCTAATCCAAGAGCTCTCAGTACAATACAATCGTCTCACACTGTCATACACAAATTAGCAAATGCAT
>ML779280.1:27979-40371 GCA_009831015.1 Picea engelmannii | reverse complement strand
TCCGATAACTTTAAAAGATTTTTATATATATTATAATTCTTTTAAACAAGAGTGAATGTTTTATACGATTTGCTAAAGAATACGCTTGCATGAAAATATATATTCATGTTTATTCATATGAATGAAAAATTTCAAATCCTGTTGTGATTACGTGCGCTAGGGAATACGTTTTGCATGAAAAACGTGAAAATATGTACTGTAAATCTAAACCTAGAATGTGTGGTGTCGGAAGGTTTTTGTTTCACAAGGGAATCAAATTCCTTGGAAGAGTCTCATCATTCTTTAATACACTTCCAGTGCAACATCCAGGTGGAGTTGGAACATTGTCGTCGCAAAGAGATTTCCGAGGGCACATTCCTGCTCTCGCTGCTTTCGCGGAAGACTGAACGTGGGGAGGCGACGGAGTTGGAGAATGTGGGCTGAGTTGTAGGCCGGGACGCGCAGCGGCCATCAGAACTGTTGGGACTTCCCTGAGAAGCAATGTCGCCATAAGTACAGTGAGAGAAGCAACCACCAGAACAGACGCATTGGTTTTGGTAGACAGCGGCATCACCATTTTCACTTCTATGGTTATGGGAGCGTTAAATACTATATAATAGTGATTCTTTGGCGGACTGATCGATTGGCCGATAATGGACCGTTCGTAAATTTGGGAGATAATTAGATATATGGACGATTTCTAATTTTGGAATAATTTCATGCATTACGGTACTCACAGGGATCGTCTATTAATATGTCATGGAGAGCGGAGGGGAGGATTGGAGACGAAATTTTGAACGCAATTCTAGGATTTATTAAAAAAGGAAAATAGAAAATAGGTTTCTAATTTTTTTTCTAAATTAGGAATTATATTAAAACAAACATAAACCCAAAAGACTAGTCGTTTGCTAAGACCAAAAATTCCTAAATCTGAGTGGTCGCCCTAAACATGAGTGGTAGCGCAGGGCAAAAAACTTGTGAACTAAACTAACTGAAAAACATAGAAAACAAGAAACGTGAGCCAGAAGGAATTATCCGATGACGGGGTCGAGCCTTTTCTCCAAGCTTGACGCAGATGCCTGGTGTCTCTGTCGAGCTTATATCTGTCTGAGATAGCCTGCCTGAGGTCCTGAAGGAATGCCATCAGAAGGTCCACACAACACCATCGCTTTATTTCCTTGTGCTGCATCTCGTTGATGACGACCTTGATGTGCTCGATTCCTCACTTAATGGCATCTGTGGATTCCTCGAAAGCGTCCTTTTCTGCGCAGCAGGAGCATGTTGAAGAGAGCGGAGGTGGATGTGGAGAGTTTCAAGAGGAAGTGACACAGTCGCTCCCTCTGCCTCAGAAAAGGCCTTTGCGCTGACCTCCTGGTCTTAAGGATTGTTCTAATTTTACCCTTGAGCCGGGGTGGCTCCTTCGATTCTCCACTAGAATCTCTATAAAAATTGACCCACAGGTCTTTTTTGCTCCTCGCAGCCTCTAATCTCGATCGTTGTTCTCTCCATGATAGGAAAATAAAAATTCAGGATTCGGGGTTTCACAATCCCCGATGTCGCAAACCTTTTCTTTCCCGATTTCTTGATCTTCGATATCTCGAGGTGCTTCAACTTCTGCTAGTCCCCTGGGATAGACTTTTGAGTCCATATGACCTCCCTTTATACGACCGTAGTCCTATCTCCTTATCAGGATTTCGGGGTTTTTGATGTCGAAATGTATGTGACCTCTTGTCCTCTGGATCCCCGATTCTCCGAATCCCGATATGACGTCACTAGGAACCCCTTCTTGATGTAGCCATGATCAACGACCGTGATCATATACTAAACCAACGGCTCCAGGTCTCCCTCGAGACTTCGTGACTTCAAATGCCGAAATGCATTTGTCTTCGATTTCCCCGATCTCTCGAATTTCGATTTCCCGATATGAATCTCCCCTTTTAGGATTTTCCCCGAAAGTCGAGATTGTTGCCATGCGTCCTCAAAGATGGACGACTCAAGTCTTCTTTGGGGTTTTCACCGTGGAGATTCCCGATCCCCCGTTATGATGAGATGACGTCAGTTGCGCCCCATAACGGAGCTTTCCCCCTTTTGGGATTTTGGACTTCTCAATTCCGAAACGCAAGTGTTTCCTGTCTTCAAGATCCGCGAAACGTCGAACCCCGTCTTCTTCGGATTTTCGACACGCGTCCCAAATGGATGGATGGTCCTGATTAAATCTTGGACTTCGCCAAATGCAAAGTCAAAAATAGTTACCTCTGTAAACCCCAGTGTCCGGATCTCCGAATTGGATGATCGCACGACACGCGTCCTTCCTTAAATCAATGGTTGCGATTCTTTCCCTGATTCAGGACTCATAAAGTCTCTAACTCTTGGTCTCTAGACTTCCGATATGTCGATGGTTCTAGATTCCTTCCACATCTCCCAATAGATGGACGGTTATGATTTATATCGGGGTTTTCACTATGGATTTACCCGATCTCCTGTCCACGGGATTTCCGATATCGCGAACTCCGACGCCTCGATATCTCGATACCTTCCGGGACCTTTTCTCGGCTTGAGAGGGTTTAAACCCTGTGCAACTCCTGTTAGATTGGACGGTTGATGGGTAAATACGTGAGGATCCAACGACTCATGATCTCTTGAGCTTGAACTTCGGACGTAGCCGTAACATCCTCGCTCCTTTATCAGATCAGACGGCTGGCGGGATTTCGCTAATCCTCTACACAGGATTCTGACCATCTGTTTCTTCCTCCTGATGATTTCTACGAAGTGAATCAAGGATTCTTCCCCGGATTTATCCACTTGTGACATAGAACTCCCGATGCCTTTTAATCACTCAAATAAACCAACCTCTTGTACTGCCTTCAATGGCTTCAAAAGATTTATCCTTCCTGAGCTCTCTTACGACTTCGAGCCTTAAAGAAGATCCTTGCACGCACTCCTTGTGGCAACCTCCAAACACTTGAAGTGTTGAATGCCCTTCGACCTTGCGCACGCTCTGCAGTAACGGTCTCTCAATACCTTACTTAGGTTCGAAATTCTGAGTTCTTCCTCGGCCTGCCCACTACTTGCATGGCTCCTATGTCTGACTGCACCTTTGTGTGAATATGAGAACAAACGCTATCTCTCCTGAGATTTCAGATATGAACCTCTGAACCTTTTGTCAACGCACTCCTTGCGGACAATTCAACTGCACTCCTTGTAGGAACTCTTGCTCAGATAGAGAAACAATTGAAACTCATTTCATTATCCCTTCCTCTCAGATTTCAAACATTTAACTAGAAATCATTCATACATAGCATAAAATCAATTGCATGATAGAAAGAGTAAAACATTCATGAACACAACATTTAAAGATGCATACACAGAGAAGATATGAACACCATGAGTCTGAATCACAACTTCTTTTTATTAATTGAGAAATTTTGTATATGGAGTCTGCTACATAGCTCTCTGCTTCTCTTCTATGCTCTCCTATGATGCTTTCTCCTTCTCTTCTATTCTATGTTACAATTACACAATGAGGGTGTCTATATCCATTTTCCCTCCACTCCTAAAACTATCTAATCAGATAATTCAAAGCTACCTACTAACATAAATGTTTTCTACCTACTATGGACGAGAGCGGATTACTCAAGGTCCTTTACAATATATAAGTACGCCTCTCCTTAACTATCACATTTAAGTTTGGCGCATCCAAATCTTCAAAAGTTTTAAACAATTTATCATGTGCTCAAAATGTGTTGCGCTTGTCCCACGCTCGCTTGACGTTGACGATGCTCCTGCATCATACTCCCTCGCTTGAAAATTTTCATGGGATCCTATCCATGAGCTTTCACATGGTCTGCCCATGCTTCTGAATCTCTACTTCATTTTCCCAGCTGGCATATTCAACTGGATGTCCTTTCCACTTGACCAATTATTCAAAGTATCGTTTCCTCCTGGTCTGTTGGCCAACTCTTTTGTCTAGTATGCTTTCCATATGTGGCTTTTCTGCAATCGGCTTCTACTTTTTCCACTGAACCTCTAACTATTCATTGTTTGTTCCTGCTTCCTCAGCTTTGTATGGGTACAAATATGAGACATTGAATATCAGACAAATTTCGATCCCATTAGGTAATTCAATCTCATAAGCATTTTCCCCAAATTTCCTCAAGATCTTACATGGTCCGATTTTCTTCATCTTCAATTTATTATATGTTCCTCTCGGGAACCTTTCCTTTCTCAGGTGTGCCAAAATCAAATCACCAACTTCAAATTGAAGTTGTCTCCTGTGTTGATCTACCCTTCGTTTATATTCCTGGCTTGAATTCTGTAAACGCTCCTTCACCTGGCTGTGAAGTTCCTTCATCGCTTCTGCAAAATCTTCTGCACTAGCACTCCTAGTCGTGTTCTATTCTGAATCTCTTAATTCAGAAATTCTCCTTGGCTGCATGCCATAGACAATCTGAAACAGACTCTGCCCTGTACTTCTGTTGATTGGATCATTATAAACAAACTCCACCTGTGGTAATATTTTGTCCCACTGGCTGTGGTGTTCTGTCACCAGGCTTCTCAACAAGTCTCCCAGACTTCTGTTTACCACTTATGTCTGTCCATCCATCTAAGGATGATAAGTTGAACTGAATGACAAGTTAGTTCCTAGCTTCTTCCATAAGGTCCTCCAGAAGTGTCCCACGAACTTAGTGTCTCAATCCGAAACTATGCTCCTTGGTAAGACATGAAGTCGAATGACTTCTTTGAAAAACAAATTCACAATGTGAGTTGCGTCACTGGTTTTCTGACATGGAATGAAGTGTGCCATTTTGGAAAATCTATCCACCACCACAAAGATTGAGTCAAATCCTCTTTGTTTTTTTGGAAAACCCAATATAAAATCCATGCTAATTGCATCCCATGACCTCTCAGGTATGGGCAATGGTTGATAAAATCCTGCATTGTGTCTCTTTCCTTTCGAATGCTGACAAATTCTGCATTTATCTACAAATCTCTTGACATCTGCTCGCATTCCTAGCAAAAAATATGACTCATTCAACTTTGCGAACGTTTTGTCATGACCAAAGTGTCCTGGTAATCCTCCACTGTGTTTCTCCTTTATCAGGTTCTCCCTCATGGAGCATTTTGGAATACAAATATGATTACTTTTAAACAGTAGTCCTTCCTGGATCATGTATTCTATCCATTGGCTTCTATCTCTGAGAATTGGACTCTTAGCTACTTCATATGCCTCCTTAAAATCTGGATCATCTTTGTACATGTCCCTGACGTCATCAAAACCTAGTGTTTTAACTCTGAACTCCTGCAACAACAAACATTTCCTGCTCAAAGCATCAACAACTTTGTTAGCACTTCCAGAAATATGTTTAATGAGAAAAGTGAAATTTTGCATATATTCAACCCATTTAACATGTCTCTAATTCAACTTTTCCTGTTGAGTCACAAACTCTAGTGCATGATTGTCACTATATAAGACAAACTCTTTGGGAATCAAGTAATGCCTCCATTTCTTCAATGCCTGGATGGTAGAATAGAACTCCTTGTCATACGTGGAGTACTTCACCTTTGCTTCATTTAGCTTCTCACTGGAGTATGCTATCGGCCTATCCTCTTGACTCAGGACTGCCCCTATGGAAAATCCACTTGCATCACATTTCACCTTAAATATCCCTTTGAAATCTGGTCAGACTAGATTTGGTTGCTCCATGATCTTCCTCTTCAATAAGTTAAAACTCTTTTCATCCTCTTCTGTCCAGTGAAAAGATTTGTGTCTTTTCTTCACTGTGTCCATCATCGGTGCACTAATTCCACTGAAATTCCTAATGAACTTTCGGTAGAAACTAGCTAATCCGTGAAAGCTTCTCACCTCAAATATGTTCTTCAGTGATGGCCAATTCTTGATCACTTCCACCTTATTTGGATCCATCCTTAATTTGTCTACAAAAATAACAAATCCCAAATAAATGAGCTATGTCTTCATGAATGAGGATTTCTTCATGTTTATAAGCAACTTCTCTTGCTGTAATCTCTGCATCATTGTAGCCAAATGCTTCATATGCTCTGCCTTTGTTTTACTGAAAATTGGTATGTCATCTAGATACACAATGACAAATTTCCCGATGAATTCTTTCAGGACTTCGTTCATCAACCTCTTTAAGGTACTTGGCGCATTTGTTAAGCCAAACGACATAACAAGCCATTCATACAACCCTTCGTTAGTCTTGAAGGCTTCTTTCCATTCATCACCTTCCCTCATACGAATCTAGTGATAACCACTTTTCAAATCAATCTTTGAAAAATATTTTTCTCCACTTAAGCAATCCATCAAATCATCCGTCCCTAGTAATGGAAATCTATACCTGATGGTTATCTTGTTAATTGCTCTTGAATCAGTACACATCCTCTAGCTCTTTCTTTGGACTGAGTATTGTTGGAACAACACATGGGCTCAAGCTTTCTCTAACCAACCCTTTTTCCAACAAATCCTGGACTTGCCTTTTGACCTCTTTATTATCTTGCGGCGTTAGTCTGTACGCGGCTTTATTTGGAAAACTGGCTCCAGGTATGAGATCAATATGATGACTCACGCTTCTGATTGGTGGTAACAAACGAGGTAGTTCGTCCACTATTATGTCAGCAAACTCTTCCAATAGTTCCTGAACCTCTTCTGGTAAATCGTCCACTCTTGTGTTGGTCAAAAAAATTCTTGGTTTCCTAACCACAATGAACTACGGTTCTGCCTTCTTATTGACCTCGGTAAGGATTTCCTTCCCATTCATGAGAAGTACAGTGTTACTTACTTCAGGTTTCACTTCCTTATCTTTGATTGGAAGAAACATATGAGTTCTCCCATTCTTTTCTAGGGTGTATGTGTTCATCCTCCCATCATGAATCACATTTCTGTCATATTGCCATGGTCTACCCAGCAATAGATGACAAACATCCATAGGAATAACATCACATAGTATCTTATCATTATATCCTCCTATCTTAAATTCAACTAAACATTGTTTAGTGACCTTTACCTGATGTCCCTTTTGTAGCTATGAAACTCTATATGGACTCGGATGTTCACTCGTCTCTAGCTCCAGCTTTTCTACCATCTTTGTCGAAACGAGATTATCCGTGCTACCACTGTCCACAATGACCTTGCATAACCTGTCCTTGGTTTTGCAAGGAGTCCGAAAAAGTCTGTTTCTTTGGGCCGAGCTCTCCACCTCCTTCTCTGGTGTCAAAAGAACTTTTCGCATCATCAGTGATCTTCCACCTTCATCATCTTCTGCCTCAACATCTCGCCTTTGTGCTTCAGTGATGTGAGTCTCTCCACCCTCTTTCTTTTTATCTAGACATTCTTAAGATTTTTTTCCATTCTTTCCACACATGAAGCATTTTATCACTCCACCTCTTCCTCTTCCTCTACCTCTAGTATGAGGAAAAGTATTATTATCAGCATAATCTCCTCTCTGCTCAATATGTTGTCCTCCCTGCTCAGCATATCTCCCTCGCTGTGAGCTTCCACCTCTCTCAGTTTGAGTCTGAGGTTTCTTCCAATCCTCCTTGGGCTTATGATTTTTATCTTAGGCAACTAATTTGCCCCTGGATTGACTTCTGCCTCGGCCTCTTTGACCCTGCTTTCATCTCAGCTTCTCTTCAGCTTTTAGAGCCATCTGATAAGCATCTTCCACCATTCATATGGTTACCATGCTCATCTCATGTTGAATATCATACCTCAGGCCATTTATGTACCTGGCAACCTTTTCATCATCGCTTTCCCGATGACCTGCCCTGATGTTCAGCCTGTAGAATTCTTCAGTGTATTCTTTTACTATAATCAGCTTCTGTCTCAGGTTCTGCATTCTCCTGAATAGAGTAATATGGTAATCCATGGGAATGAATTTTGCCTTCATCTTTGCAATCATCCTATCCCAACTCCTGATTTTCTGCTTGCCTTTGCAGCGTCTTCCAGCTTGTAGTTCATCCCACAATAATGTTGTATGTCCTTTCAACCTTCTGACAACATGCTTGACCTTCTTGTCTTCTTCGACATCTCCATAGTCGAAATAAGTATCCAAAGCTCTAATCCAGTCTAGAATCTCCTCTGCATCCAAGTTTCCCTCATAAACTGGAATGTCCATTTTCGCTCTTGCAACCATTCTTGAAATAGCTCTAATCAAACGTTCGTTTGTTGCATATTCGGCTGCAACTTCTTCTTCATGTTCAGCCTCAATTTAACTTTCAGAATCACTTAGATTCCCAGCATTGACTGTGCGTCTTTGGGCTGTCTCCATGTATTCGAGTCTGGCTCGTAGATCACACATCTCTCTCCCCATGGCTGGATCAATCATCTTCCTACCTCTTCTTCTTGGTATTTCCCTTTCCTCTAGCGGATCAGGTGTTTGCATGTCTCTTCTTCTAGGCGGCATGGTGAAATGTTCATTTTCCTTACTACAGAAAGCAAAGAATCATTTCTGTGCTCTGATACCAAACCTGACGCAGTCTCTCCCTATGCCTCGGTAAAGGCCTCTGCGCTGAGCTCCCGGTCTTAAGGATCGTTCTAATTTTACACTTGAGCCGGAGTGGCTCCTTCGATTCTCCACTGGAATCTCTATAAAAATTTACCCACGGGTATTTTCTGCTTCTCACAGCCTCTAGGCCTGATAACTGTTCTCTCCACGACAGGAAAATAAAAATTCGAGATTCGGGATTTCACAATCCCCGATGTCGCAAACCTTTTGTTTCTCGATTTCCCGATCTTTGATATCCCGAGGTGCTTCAACTTCCGCTAGTCCCCCAGGCCAGTCGTTTGAGTCCATACGACCTCCCTTTATATGACCACCGTCCTATCTCCTTATCGCTATTTCGGGGTTTCTGATGTTGAAATGTATCTGACCTCTTGTCCTCCGAATCCCCGATTATCTCTATCTCGATATGATGTCACTAGGAACCCCTTCTTGATGTAGCCACGATCAATGACCATGATCATCTACTAAACCAACGACTCCATATCTCCCTCGGGACTTCGCAACTTCAAATGACGAAATGCATTTGTCTTCAATTTCCCCGATCTCTCGAATTTCGATTTCCCAATATGACTCTCCCCTTTCAGGATTTTCCCTAAAAGTCGGGATTGTTGCCACGCGTCCTCAAAGATGGATGACTCAGGTTTTCTTCGGGGTTTTCACCGTGGAGATTCCCGATCCCCCGTTATGACGAGATGACGTCAGTTGGGCCCCATAACAGAGCTTTCCCCCTTTCGGGATTTTGGACTTCGCAATTCCAAAACATAAGTGTTTCCTATCTTCAAGATCTGTGAAACACTGAACCCCATCTTCTTCGAATTTCTGACACGTGTCCCAAATGGATGGAAAGTCCTGATTAAATATCGGACTTCTCCAAATGCAAAGTCAAAAATACTTACTAGTGTAAACCCCGGTGTCCGGATCTCCGAATTAGATGATCGCGCGACACACGTCCTTCCTTAGATCAATGGTTGCGATTATTTCGCTAATTTGGGACTCATAAAGTCTCGAAATCTTGGTCTCTAGACTTCTGATATGACGATGGTTCTCGATTCCTTCCACGTGTCCCAACAGATGGATGGTTTTGATTTATATCGGGGTTTTCACTATGGATTTACCTGATCTCCTATCCACGGGATTTCTGATATCCCGAACTCCGACACCTCGATATCCCGATACCTTCGGAGACCTTCACTCGGCTTGAGAGGGTTTAAACCCTGTGAAACTCATGTTAGATCAGATGGATGATGGGTAAATAGGGGAGGATCCAATGGCTCACGATCTCCTAAGATGGAACTCCGGACGCAATCGTAACCTCCTCGCTCCTTTATCAGATCGGACGGCTGGCGGGATTTTGCTAATCCTCTACACAGGATTATGACCATCTGTTTCTTCCTCCTGATGAGTGCTATGAAGTGAATCAAGGATTCTTCCCCGGATTTATCCACGTGTGACACAAAACTCCCGATGTCTTTTATTCACTCAAATGCACCAACCTCTTGTGCTGCCTTCAATGGTTTCAAAGGATTTATCCTTCCTGAGCTCTCTTACGACTTCTAGCCTTAAAGAAGATCCTTGCATGCACTCCTTGCGACAACCTCCAAACACTTGAAGTGTTGAATGCCCTTCGACCTTGTGAACGCTTTGCAGTAACGGTCTCTCAATACTTTACTCAGGTTTGAAATTCTGAGTTCTTCCTCGACCTGCCTACTACTTGCATGACTCTTGTGCCTGACTGCACCTCTGTGTGAATATGATAACAAACGCTATCTCTCCTGAGATTTTGAAGACGATTCAACTGCACTCCTTGAGGGAAATTCAACTGCACTCCTTGCAGGAACTCTTGCTCAGATAGAAAAACAATTGAAACTAATTCCATTATCCCTTCCTCTTAGATTTCAAACATTCAAATCGAAATCATTCATACATAGAATAAAAGAAATTTCATGATAGAAAGAGTAAAACATTCATGAACACAACATTTAAAGATGCATACACAGAGAAGATATAACACCATGAGTCTAAATCACAACTTCTTTTTATTAATTCAAAACTTTTGTACATGGAGTCTGCTACACAACTCTCTGCTTCTCTTCTATGCTGTCCTCTGATGCTTTCTCCTTCTCTTCTATTCTATGTTACAATTACACAATGAGGGTGTCTATATCCGTTTTCCCTCCACTCCTAAAACTATCTAATTAGAGAATTCAAAGATACCTACTAAGATAAATGATTTCTACCTACTATGGATGAGAGCGGATCTCTCAAGGTCCTTTACAATATATAAGTATGCCTCTCCTTAACTATCACATTTAAGTTTGGCGCATCCAAATCTTCAAAAGTTTTAAACAATTTATCATGTGCTCAAACTGTGTTGCGCTTGTCCCACGCTCACTTGATGTTGACGATGCTCCTGCATCAGGAAGTTGGGGAGTCGGAGGAAGGAGCTAAAGGCACGGGGGCGGTAGAGGTGACGAGAGGTGGAGAAGGAGGAGGAGGAGGTGGAGGGTGGCAAGGGGGGGATAGACTAAGCATGGGAGTGAAGTCGAGGGAGTTTCCAAGGCTGTTGAACCATTCGACGTGACATGCAAAGGGATTCGATAACGGAGATAAGTCCAGAGCGTTGTCTCGAATGGGAAGAACGAAAGTGAAGGTGGGAGTGGGAGCAACATTCAACATCGGGGTGGAGGCAAACTCAGTTACTGGAGGAGATCCACGCCCTCTCGCTCCCCTTCCTCTGGCCGCATACCAGGTCATGCCCCTCCTCGACTTACCCTTGAGTCGAGGCATAGAGATATCTACCTAAAACCACATGAGGAACGTGTGAGGAGAGTGAGAGTGGTTTCTCGAGTCAGGGGCAAGTCGAAGAGGGGCACAATGAAACTAAATTTTTTTCCTCTTACTTGTAGAACATGCCAATGTACACTCAAGGTGGAAGTATTGCAACACACCTAATACAAGAGAAAGGGAAACTACTGTGACAAAAATAATTGGGTTGGTAGATTTGAGATTGACCATGTGATAGGGATAATAAGAAACAATGAGGAGGCAAGAAGAGTGTGACACTCCTATGCGTTCAAAAAAAATCTATAAGTACGAAATCTATGCCCAATCTCAAGAAAACCAATAAGAAAATCTATTTGTTCAATTGATGTTTTGATATCTATAGGAACTTTCTAGCATGGATTCTAGCTATTGTATCAAGGTGCAAATACAACCATTAGTTCATGGATATATCAATATACCGATTAATTTTTTGATGCTTGTGATGATTCCAATGAAATGTAAAGATATGCATTTTGGTTTTCAGTTGAATTAGTATTATAGATATTGGAAAATAGTGGAGTGAAAAATGATGTGAATTATGGCTCTGGAACGTCCACACATGTTGAAATATTTATATGCTTGGTGACCCTCTTCTCCAACTCGACTACTTGGCCTCACAATGGATCGAGCTACTCATGTGAAACATTGAAAAAATTAAAATGACCACTTAAACCACTCCTACTATAGAAACCTAAAATAAAATATTTTAGGAAAGTAATTTACAAAAAGTAATTCTGATTTCAAAATGTAAACTATTTTAAGAAAAAGTCTTACTTTTAGTATTTCAGTCTAAAAAGGGTATTGCATGCAAGCATGACTTTCAATAGGAGTAATGTCATAAATATATTGGGGTTTTTGTCTTAGCTAAAATTATAAAGTCCAGTAAAAATTGAGATTTCAGGAAGACATGAACAATTGAAAGTAACACACTCTTTGAAACAAGAGTCCCTACAATATATGGATTCATACAATCCATAGAGGTGTATGGACAAGTTTGTAGAGTTTTACAAACAACTTGTACACGCTATCCTTTATGCCATACAATAGTTTTCTACAATTTCTTGTATTTTC
>ML779280.1:13101-27208 GCA_009831015.1 Picea engelmannii | reverse complement strand
AATTGATATCTAACAACAAGAGGGAAGTGAAGTCCAAGTGGACCATACTGAATGCCACTAACAATCATTTAATCCCTCATGCATAAGAGAAGAAAATATCAAAGGAGATTTTTAGTGTTGTGGTTGGTTAGCAGAGAAAAAATCTAAATAGGAAGATGATGTGGAAGAAAAATCTGAAATATATACTAATCGCCACAATCACCAATTCCTTTTAAATATGAGACAATTTTGTATCAACTTTTTGCAGTTGGGGAGAAGGGTCAATATGTAGACTTAGTGAACATGGAATTGAATGGATTTTGAGCTTTGTGGGAATCATTTGTGAGAGGTAATAATGCTCATTGAAGGATTTTTGATGAATCTATTGAGGAGGAGGCTTGACTGGAGTCTATGTCTAGCAAGAAGGATGGTCAACATAAACTAGCTCTATTTATGTCTAGCAAGAAGAATGGTCAACATAAACTAGCTCTATTTGGCGAGTCAAATATGGATGGAGATAAAGGACCCATCAAGGGTAAGGGTAAGGGAAAGAGTGTTGAGTAAACCTCTTAGCTAGCAAAGAAGGGCTTGAGTAAAATCAATTGATTCAGTTTTCATAAGCATGGTTATTGCGCATGACATTGTATAAATAAAAGGAAGGATAAAGGTAAACAACATCAAAGGTACGTAGCATCCTCTTGTAGAAAATCAAATGTACAATTTTCATGTTATGTTCAATAAGTACGGTAAAATTTCAAATCCTGTTACGATTACGTGCGCTAGAGAATACGTTTTGCATGAAAAACGTAAAAATATGTACTGTAAACCTAAACCTAGAATGTGTGGTGTCGGAAGGTTTTTGTTTCACAAGGGAATCAAATTCCTTGGAAGTGTCTCATCATTCTTTATTACACTTCCAGTGCAACATCCAGGTGGAGTTGGAACATTGTCGTCGCAAAGAGATTTCCGAGGGCACATTCCTGCTCTCGCTGCTTCCGCGGAAGACTGAACGGCGGAGTTGGAGAATGTGGGTTGGGTTGTAGTCCGGGACGCGCAGCGGCCACCAGAACTGTTGGGACTTCCCTGAGCAGCAATGTCGCCATAAGTACCGTGAGAGCAGCAACCAGACATGTTGGTACTTCCCTGAGTAGCAACCACCAGAACAGACGCATTGGTTTTGGTAGACAGGGGCATCACCATTTTCACTTCTATGGTTATGGGAGCGTTAAATACTATATAATAGTGATTCTTTCGCGGACTGATCGATTGGTCGATAATGGACTGTTCGTAAATTTGGGAGATAATTAGATATATGGACGATTTGTAATTTTGGAATAATTTCATGCATTACGGTAGTCACAGGGATCGTCTATTAATACGTCATGGAGAGCGGAGGGGAGGAGCGGAGACGGAATTCTAGGATGGACCATGGGGAGCGTCTTACTTCGTAGTGTACACGGCATATGGACCACGGGAGCGTCTTGAAGATTGTATATTCAAATATCATAAATCTTAGATTTAACAAGAATAATCCATAATTTATTAAAAAAAAAAATAGAAAATAGGTTTTTATTTTTTTTCTAAGTTAGGAATTATATTAAAACAAACAAAAACGCAAAAGACTGGTTGTTTGCTAAGACCAAAAATTCCTGAACCTGAGTGGTCGCCCTAAACATGAGAAGGAATTATCCAATGCCGGTGTCGAGCCTTTGCTCCAAGCCCGACGCACCTGAGTGGTCGCCCTAAACCTGAGTGGTCGCCCTAAACATGAGAAGGAATTATCCAATGCCTGGTGTCTCTGTCGAGCTTATATATGTCCGAGATAGCCTGCTTGAGGTCCTGAAGGAATCCCATCGCTCTATTTCCTTGTGTCGCATCTCGTTGATGACGACCTTGATGTGCTTGATTCCTCACTTAATGACATCTATGGATTCCTCGAAAGCGTCCTTTTCTGCGCAGCAGGAACATGTTGAAGAGAGCGGAGGTGGATGTGGAGAGTCGCAAGAGGAAGTTGGAGAGTCGGAGGAAGGAGCTGAAGGAACGAGGGCGGTAGAGGTAACGGGAGGTGGAGAAGGAGGAGGAGGAGGTGGAGAGTGGCAAGGGGAGGACGGACTAAGCCTGGGAGTGAAGTCGAGGGAGTTTCCAAGGCTGTTGAACCATTCGACGCGACAGGCAAAGGGATTCGATAGCGGATATAAGTACGGAGTGTTGTCTCGAATGGGCGGAACGAAAGTGAAGGTGGGAGTGGGAGCAACAATCAACGTCGGGGTGGAGGCGAACTCATTTACTGGAGGAGAGCCACGCCCTCTCGCTAGCCGCATACTAGGTCGTGCCTCTCTTCGACTTGCCCTTGAGTCGAGGCATAGAGATATCGAACTAAAACCACATGAGGAACGTGTGAGGGGAGTGAGAGTGGTTGCTCGACTCAGGGGCAAGTCGAAGAGGGGCACAATGAAATTGAATTTTTTTCCTCTTACTTGTAGAACATGCCAATGTACACTCAAGGTGGAAGTATTGCAACACATCTAATATAAGAGAAAGGGCAACTACTGTGACAAAAATAATTGGGTTGGTAGATTTGAGTTTGACCATGTGATAGGGATAATAAGAAACAATGAGGAGGCAGGAAGAGTGTGACACTCCTATGCACTCAAAAAGAAATCTATAAGTACGAAATATATGCCCAATCTCAAGAAAACCAATAAAAAAATCTATTTGTTCAATTGATGCTGTGATATCTATAGGAACTTTCTAGCATGGAATCTAGCTATTGTATCAAGGTGCAAATACAACCATTAGTTCATAGATCTATCAATGAACGTCCACACATGTTGAGATATTTATATGCTTGGTGACCCTCTTCTCCAACTCGACTACCTGGCCTCACAATGGATCGAGCTACTCATGTGAAACATTGACAAAATTAAAATGACCACTTAAACCACTCCTACTATAGAAACCTAAAATAAAATATTTTAGGAAAGTGATTTACAAAAATTAATTATGATTTCAAAATGTAAAGTATTTTAAGAAAAAGTCTTACTTTTAGTATTCCAGTCAAAAAAGGGTATTTCATGCAAGCATGACTTTCAATAGGAGTAATGTCATAAATATATTGGGGTTTTTGTCTTAGCTAAAATTATAAAGTCCAGTAAAAATCGAGATTTCAAGAAGACATGAACAATTGAAAGTAACATACTCTTTGAAACAAGAGTCCCTACAATATGGATTCATACAATCCATAGAGGTGTATGGACAAGTTTGTAGAGTTTTACAAACAACTTGTAGACGCTATCCTTTATGCCATACAATAGTTTTCTATGATTTCTTGTATTTTCCAGTAAATTGTACCTCTTCGTGAGGCTATACAAGCTTAACTCAAGGTGACTTCGATAACTCTATAACTCCGAGTTTTAAGTACATTATGCAAGTTTCCTTGGATTTGTTTTTTTGAGGTATGGAAAACTATTTTTGAAGGAGTGATTAAGTGTGTATGTATGAAATTGATTTTTTTTCTTTCTCTATTTGATTTCCAAGTATTGTGTGATTAATGCTAAGTTTTGAAATTTAATTTAAACAATAATTAAATTCACCAATTACTTGTATTGGAATCTTTCACATGGTATGAGAGATTATTTATGTTATTGAGATTATTTATGAAGAGTAGTCACAATGTTTCAAAGTTTCATTTTTAGATTAAGGAGTTTTTGTAATAGATCTTAAAGATCGCATTAGCCATCCTTAGGTTTGAATACATATTTGGTGGTGCTAAAAAATTCTTATCATGGAAGGTGTGGGTTACATTATCATTGCAAGATAATGATCTCTGGGATATTGTCAAGGAGGTTCCTACTCCACCTACAGATCCAAAAAAGTTGGTATCTAACAAGAAGAGGGAAGTGAATTCCAAGTCGACCATACTGAATGCCACTAACAATCATTTAATCCCTCATGCATAAGAGAAGAAAATATCAAAGGAGATTTTTAGTGTTGTGGTTGGTTAGGAGAGAAAAAATATAAATAGGAAGATGACGTGGAAGAACAATCTAAAATATATACTAATCGCCACAATCACCAATTGCTTTTAATTATGAGACAATTTTGTATCAACTTTTTGCAGTTGGGGAGAAGGTTCAATATGTAGACTTAGTGAACATGGAATTGAATGGATTTTGAGCTTTGTGGGAATCATTTGTGAGAGGTAATAATGCTCAAAAAAGCCATCTCAATATTGAAGGATTTTGGATGAATCTATTGAGGAGGAGGCTTGACTGGAGTCTATGTCTAGCAAGAAGGATGGTCAACATAAACAAGCTCTATTTATGTCTAGCAAGAAGGAGGGTCAACATAAACTAGCTCTATTTGGCGAGTCAAATATGGATGGAGATAAAGGACCCTTCAAGGGTAAGGGAAAGAGTGTTGAGTAAACCTCGTAGCTAGCAAAGAAGGGCTTGAGTAAAATCAATTGATTCAGTTTTCATTAGCATGGTCATTGCCCATGACAATGTATAAATAAAAGGAAGGATAAAGGTAAACATCATCAAAGGTACGTAGCATCCTCTGTAGAAAATCAAATGTACAATTTTGATTTTATGTTCAAGAAGTAATTTTCATTGGTATCTTTACTTTCTACCAACATGATTCTGAAAAACGCATGGAATGTGAACAGTAGGGATTCTCAACATATGACATTAGCTCAAAAATGATTTTCTAGTTTTAAGAAACATGACACACGACTATAGGTTCAAGTTAGTGGTTATGATAGGTACCGAATAGGAGGAGTTTGTATCGTTCCCTTCCATCTCGAGTCAAGTAATTCATTATATTTTGACAATGTCTCATTTGTACAGAATATGAGGGATAATTTTATTTCAATTTTTATTATGGAGGATAATGGATTTACAAGGGAGTACAAGAACTAAACAGTCAACAAAATTATTAAAAGAGAATAAGAAGATCAAGGACAACGGAACAAGGACTCACAACGTTTCCAACAAAATGAAAGGGAGAGGAAGAGAACAAATGTTGGGGAGGTGAAAATTTAGATATATGTATCCTTCCAACTACATTGACGAAGCCAATTCCTCCTATAATCTTTTGCACAACATCGAAGAAGGTGTTCTTTGCAAGAGAAGATTTTTTGTATAAAATATGCTACTCTGGTCGTATTTATCCATATAAAACTGGTGCTTGTGTTTCATAACTCATTGTTTCATTTAAATTTATTATGCCCACTAATATGCCTAAACTCATATATGAATGGTCTTTGTGTTTCATAACTCATTATTTCATCTAAGATTATTATTCCCATCACTTTGTCTAAAGTAATAAACCATTCAAATAGATGTTAGCAACCAAAAACATCCTTGCAGATATAACACACCAACAGTCACTAAGCAACAATTTTATTGTCAAATACTTCACTCCGCGGAAGACTGAACATGTCGAGGCGGTGGAACTGGAGAATGTGGGTTGTGTTGCAGTCACAACTAATGGATTGGCCAATGATTCTTCCGCGGAGTGATCGATTGGTTGATAATGGGCTGTTAGTAAATTTGGGAAAGAATTATATACATGAACGATGTGTACTTTTGGAATAATTTCATGCATTACAATACTCTGAAGGATCGTTTATTAATACATCATGCAGAGGGGAGGAGAGGAGGCGGAATATTGAATGAAATTGTAGTCGTTTATTAATACATCATGCAGAGGGGAGGAGAGGAGGCGGAATATTGAATGCAATTGTAGGATGGTAGGATGCACCATGTGTAGCGTCTAAGTTCGTAGTGTACACGTGATAACATACGTATGTCGATTGTTTAAAACTTTTGCTATAAGCTATTTTACGTTCAAAGTCATAAATCTTCAAAATATATTTTATTTAAAATTGCATATTCAAATATCATAAATATTTAAAATATGTTTTATTTAAGATTGCATAGTCAAATATAATAAATCTTCATATATCATCACTAACTCATAGTGATGATGACAAAATTCAACCTAATCAATCTTAAAAGCATGGAGGTGTTTTTCCTTAAGGTGTTTTTCCTTATTTATGTTATATATTAAATAAAATAAAATATTTTTTTGATGATTTATGGAGAAGCTTGTGGATGTGAAGAGGTACACATCTCAAGATGTGAAACTATGTCTACTCTCCATTATAATAATCTTCTTAGGTTTGAATTCTATGTACACAAATCCAAGCACACGTAGATTCTCCAAAGGAGGAAGAAAAATGACAGTCTAAAACCAATTGAGAAGATTGACAATATATGATATATTAGCACTAAAGTAAATGTTGTGCCTTGCTATGGAATTAACTAGACACAATGAAATTGGATTGTTTTCCTCCTAATTGTAGAACATGTCAATGTACACTCGATGTGGAAGGATTGCATACACGTAATACAAGAGAAATGGCAGATGGTGGGACAATCGTGGAGTTGAGCTCGGCCATGTGACGAGGATTATAAGAAACAATGAGACAAGAAATGACCATGTTAAGTTTAAACAGGTTGTGGAACCCTGGGCACAAAGGGTGGAAATAAGAGTGTGACACAACTATGCACTCAAAAAGAAGTCGATCACTACGGTATCCATTTCCAACGAGAAGAAAATCGATAAAAAAAAGATTTTTTCAATCGAGGCTTTGATATCTATAAGAACTTTCTTGCATGGATTCTAGTTATTGTGTCAAGGTGCAAATACAACCATTAGTTCATAGATATATGAATATACCAATTAATTTAATGATTCTCGTGATGATTCCAATGGGAAGTAAAAACATTCATTTTGGTTTTCATTAGTATTATAGCTATTGGAAAATAGTGGAGAGATAAATATTGAGAATTATAGGTCAAACATGAACGTCCACACAAATTGCATAGTGTTGTATAGACAAGTTTGTAGAGTGTTACAAACAAGTTGTATAGGCTATCATATAGGCCATACAATAGTTTTCTACTATTTTTTGTTTTTTCTAGTAAGTTGTACCTCTTACTGAGGCTATACAACCTTAACTCGAGGTGACTTTGATAACTGTATAACTACTAGCTTTAAGTATCTTATGCAAGTTTCCTTGTATGTTTCTTTTAGGTATGAAAATATATTTAACTGTATAACTACTCATCTCTCTTCTTCACCCATCTGTTAAAAAATGGATCTACAGAAAACCCCATCTTGTAGATTCCTTTTTAAATTAGAAAGGTGCTAAGCTATCCTTTCGCATGTGCTATGGCGCCGAGTCATCCCTCCACGTGGGCTTGTCGACGATGCTCCTACATCATACTCCACAACTAGGAAAATCATGAGCTCCTTCCCATGGATCCTTCTGCTCTGTTGTTGAGGTCCTCCGGGATCCCATACATTCTCTTGGATTTGTTCATATGCTCCTTTTCCTTGCTGTCTCTTTCTCCCTGGTGCTCCCGCAGGTTTTCTTATGTCCCATACTTCTCTGATGACTGCTTCTTGTGCTTCTTATAGCATCAATCTCTTTATCTCCTCTATTTCTTTGTCCAGCTAGTCCACTGGATGGTTTTGCCCCTGTAGTATTCTCTGTTGCCTCTTCTCTCCATCAATTTCTAACTTGACTTGTTGGATAATATGCTTTTTCATTTTTATGCTTCTCTTGACGGATTCCATCTCTTCACACATATCAACAAGATCCATGTTATCTATTTCTTCCTCCTCTGTTGTAGGTTCAAATTCTACAATTATCTCTTTCTCATCTTCCTGAATAAAAAGATTCAGCCATTCCTCTGAATGCTCTTCTCCCTCTATTGTAGATCCCAACCCACATTCTCCAACTCCGCCGCCTCCCCACGTTCAGTCTTCCACGGAAGCAGCGAGAGCAGGAATGTGCCCTCGGAAATCTCTTTGCGACGACAATGTTCCAACTCCACCTGGATGTTGCACTGGAAGTGTAATAAAAAATGATGAGACTCTTCCAAGGAATTTGATTCCCTTGTGAAACAAAAACCTTCCGACACCACACATTCTGGGTTTAGGTTTACAATACATATTTTTACGTTTTTCATGCAAAACGTATTCTCTAGCGCACGTAATCGTAATAGGATTTGAAATTTTTCATTCATATGAATAAACATGAATATATATTTTCATGCAAACGTATTCTTTAGAAAATCGTATAAAACATTCACTCTTGTTTAAAAAAATTATAATATATATAAAAATCTTTTAAAGTTATCGGAAACGAATTTATGGAACAATGAATTCCAAGTTTATAAAAAATCGTCACCTATAATTTTTTGCAACTTTACTTAGATTTTATTGAATTACTTACATATTGAATTTATTAAGTTGTAAATATTTGTTTCAATCATGTTATAAAAACATCATTTATCTTTATGTAAAAGAGAATGGGGTGTATGAGGAATAAGTCATTTTGTTTGATGGATAATGAGGTATATACAGAATAAGTTATTTTGTTTGATGGATAATATAAAAGATTTACATGTCTTATGAACTATTTACAAATGAATAATTAGTTTGACTTATCTTTCTCTCCAATTTAGCCACTCAAAATGTTTAATTAAGGAAATTATTGTATGCAATAATATCTTTAATTAAAGGTAAACATATCGATAAATTTTCCTATGGTTATTGATGTGACCTGACCTATGACAACATTGATATTTAATACACTCCATGCCAAAATTAGATGATCAAAAATGAAAATTTCTTTAGTAATCTAGATGATCACTATCTTTTGCTTATAAGTTTAAAAGCTTTTTCCCATGTTATTTAGAAGTAAATTTTATTATATAGAACCACTATGTCATTATTGGTACTCAATTGATAATTTACTTGAGTACCTCAAAGGTCACTGCACCACAATGAATCATATTTAATATCTGCAAGGATGTTTTTGGTTCATAACAACTAATTGCATGGTTGCATTAGTTTGGACAAACTAATGAGAATAAAAAGTCTTGGTGAAACAATGAGTTATCAAACACAAGGACCATTTTGATATGGGTTTAGGAAAACTAGTGAGTATAATAAGTTTACATGAAACAATGAGTTGTGAAATACAAGCACCATTTTGATATGGATAAATACGACTAGAGTAGCATGTTTTATATAGAACCACTATGAAATTATTGGTTTCTAATTGTCCATACAATTCTCAAAATACTACATTAACTCTAATATTATTTTTTTAAGTAAGTATGCATAAATTACCTTTCAGAAACAAAATTACAATAGCGTCATGAGTGTCCGAGGACTGTGAATGCTAAATTGCCTTAGAGGGAAACAAATTCATCCAGTACCTCCAAAACCAAAACATACCTCAGTTTTAATCATATGGAACATAATCGCCCTGTGGAAAGTCAAAGCCAAGAGAGTCGAAACGAAGACCAGCGATCAGTTGTTTGTTGTTGGCATTTGGAGAGATGAAACCAAGACTATCGTTCAGGCCGCTCGTGCACTAGGTGCCTGGTCTAGGGAGCATCAAGTGCCTTTTAGATGTCGTGAGAAGGGAGGTAGGTGGTCCTCCAACTTCGCGAATCATGAAATCGCGAAACTCTCGGAAGGTTTGGCCCTAGGACATAGTGAGGGGTCATATTGGTGGAGCATAAGGGAGGAGATAGCATGCATTAGACTCCAGTTGGGGTTTCATAAGTCGGGAGAGTTAGTGTGACTCACATGTAAAGGCCCAACACGTGAAATTGTGAAACGCCATTCGGATTAGGCTCGTGGTCACAACCCATGGTCGCGTGAGAGAAACTTGGGCCTCGTGTTTTTTCACACGGCAGAGTTTCATGAAAAGGACCTGTGGATATTTCTTGAAGAATCCAACAGGGAATCGAAGAGTTTTTCTAGCTCAAATATTGAGAATATCTAGAGACCGGGAGGTCAGCAAACCCTGCTGAGGCAGGGGCACTGCATCATGTGGTATTAGAGCTTAGTTTTGTTTGTATACCACAGACAAAAGAAGGACGGTGAAAGGATATAGTCTGATACCATCAAGTGGTATCGGAGCTAAAATTTTCGTCTGTAGATTTCAGGTGAAGGGTATAAAGGAGATAGTCTCATATCATCAAGAGGTATGAGTGTTGATTTGTCCTTAGATTTGAGGGGAAGGAGATACAGAAGATAGTCTGGCTACGACAATTAGTATCAAGAGAAGATTTTTTTCTACAGATTGTAGGTAAGGCGAGAAGACGAATAGAGACAATCTGAGGACACCAAATGGTATTAGAAGATGAAGTTCACTTGTGTACAAAAGGTGAAGGAAGACAAAGTACTTATGATGTATAGATATGGTTGCAAGGTGTGCAACAAATAGTAGATATCCAGGAGGGCTAAAGACAAAAAAGATGGCTACTGAAGGCCATGAGCATGGTGAAAGAGGAGCAGACCGCCAGAAAAAAATTAAAACATAAATTGACAAGGATCTCATTAAGATAACAGAAAGAATGGAACAACTGACATTGAAGATGCAACAGGAAACAAAGGTACGCTGGAGGTACGAATGGGGTCTCAACAAGAAAGAAAAATGGCATGTCCAAAAGTTGTTGGCCAGAAAACAACAACAACAAGCGAGGAGATGGTTGAGGTATGATGAAAACCTCAATGACACAGAGGAGGAGTTGGTTTTCATTTGTGAGCCAGAAGTAGGAGAAAACCTCAGAGATGAGGAAGGGATATTAGTTACATGTCTCATAAACTGCCAGGAGGGTAGAGATGAATTTTCAAATTTCCAGGTGGGCAATGATATGAGATCAAGTGAGGATCTCTTAGAACATCATGAATATGGTAGTTGAAATTCATATTGCAAGGTGGACCGTGAGATGGGATTGGGATATCTCATAAACTGTCAGGGGGGTAGAAGTGAAGTTTCAAGTTTCTAGGTGGGAAATGGAGGGAGATCAGTGGATGATCTCATAAACTTCCAGGAGGGTAGTGATGGAAGCTCGAGTTTCCAGGTGGGCAATGAAGAGGGATCATTGGATCTCATGGACTTCCATGGGGGCAGAAGAGAAATACCATATCGCCAGGTGGGCGAGGAAGAAGAAATGAACTCAGTTGAGAGTTCATATTATAAAGGAGTGCTGATAAATGAACATTCATGTGGGTTTGCAGACCATGTCAATGAAGATGATGAGAAGTTAAATACTCCCATCGCAGCGGAGGAGGATCAGAGGTGTGTTCTAATCGTTGGGGGAGTTCAAATATTCCTACCAAATAGTCCAACAGAGACTAATACAAGAGTTTCACATGAGGAGGTAGTGCAAAAAGAATCTGAGAAGGAGGCCATGCAGCCAAATGATTTTAAAGATAACTGTGTTTGTGATGCAGGTGCAACAAAATAAAGACAACCAACAAGGATTTTAAAAGAGGAGGAGAAGGAGAAGACACTGATGTTTGCCCCAATAGAAAAATTGGAGAATTCAGATGAAATCCTCACTCAATGCGAGCAAAAGCTGAAGATGTTGTAGGATTGGTTGAACGATCCAAACCCATAGGATGGCTGCCAGAAGACAGTCATGCAAATTTAAGGAGGAGAACATTCAGCGGAATTGCTCAAAATTTTCAGCCAGGAAGCTGAAAGGGAGATAACTACAACATCGGAGTTTGCAGCAGAAGAGGAAGCAGAAAACAAAGATTTTGTTGAGCTTTGTGAGGAATTTGAATCCCTGGATAGCAGGATAAATATGAAGAGTAGTCATAGCCAATAGATCAAATTTGAAATAGGTGGAGTTATGTACCATCATGGGGAGCAACAGGAGGAAGTTGGAGTTGAACCAACACAAGAGGTGATGACAAAAGTGAGTCTGTCAGAGGAGGAAGTTGAGAAGTAACTCAATGGTGAGATTGTAGAACTGGAGTTTGAAACAGAGTGTCGAACTAATGCCATAGGAGATGAAGATAACATGAAAGTTCAGATTGATCAGATTGGTTAAGAGGAGAAAGAGAACACATTTCAATGTTCCCAAGAGATGGAGAAAAAAGACCATTCGGTGGAACTGCTCAAAATTTTCATCCAACGAGATGAACATAAGGCAACTGTAGAATTGGGATCTACAATAGAGGGAGAAGAGCATTCAGAGGAATGGCTCAATTTTTTTAGTCAGGAAGCTGAGAAAGAGATAACTGTAGAATCTGAACGTACAACACAGGAGCATGAAATAGATAACATGGATCTTGTTGATCTGTGTGAAGAGATGGAAGCCCTCGAGAGAAGCGTAAAAATGAAAAAGAATCTTATACAACAAGTCAAGTTGGAAATTGATGGAGAGAAGAGGCAATAGAGCATACTATAGGGGGAAAACCATCCAGTGGACTAGCTGGAAAAAGAAATAGAGGAGATAAAGAAATTGATGCTAGAAGCAGCACAAGAAGCAGTCATCAGAGAAGTATGGGACATAGGAAAACCTGCGGGAGAAACAGGGAGAAAGAGACAACAAGGAAAAGGAGCAGATGAACAAATCCAAGAGAAAGTATGGGATCCTAGAGGACCTCAACAACAGAGCAGAGGGACCCATGGGAAGGAGCTCATGATTTTCCTAGCTGTGGAGTATGACGCAGGAGCATCGTCGGCAAGCCCACGTGGAAGGACGACTCAGTGCCATAGCACATGCGAAAAGATAGCTCAACACCTTTCTAATTTAAAAAGGAATATACAAGCTGGGGTTTTCTGTAGATTTGTTTTTGAACAGATGGGTGAAGAAGAGAGACGAGTAGTTATACACTTAAATATATTTTCATACCTAGAAGAAACATACAAGGAAACTTGCATAAGATACTTAAAGCTAGCAGTTATACAGTTATCAAAGTCACCTCGAGTTAAGGTTGTATAGCCTCAGTAAGAGGTACAACTTACTAGAAAAAACAAAAAATAGTAGAAAACTATTGTATGGCCTATATGATAGCATATACAACTTGTTTGTAACACTCTACAAACTTGTCTATACAACTCTATGCATTGTATGACTGTAGGGATTGTTGTTCAACTTGTTCAATTTTTCATGTCTTATTGAAATCTCTATTTTTACTGGCCTTTATAATTTTACCTAAGACCAAAACGCCAATCTATTTATGAGATTAATCCTATTCTAATTCATCCATGCATGAAATACCCTTTTTAGACCCAATTGCTAAAATCAATATTTTTTCTTAATATAGAATTTACATTTTGAAAATAGAATTACTTTTTGTGAATTACTTTTCTAAAATATTTGATTTTAGGTTTATGTGGTGGGAGTGGTTTAAGACATCATTTTAATTTTGTCAATATTCACATAGCTACTTACACATTCACATGCAATATGTGTGGACATTCATATTTGACCTATAATTCTCAATATTTATCTCTCCACTATTTTCCAATAGCTATAATACTAATGAAAACCAAAATGAATGTTTTTACTTCCCATTGATATCATCACGAGAATCATTAAATTAATTGGTATATTCATATATCTATGAACTAATGGTTGTATTTGCACCTTGACACAATAACTAGAATCCATGCAAGAAAGTTCTTATAGATATCAAAGCCTCGATTGAAAAAATCTATTTTTTATCGATTTTCTTCTCGTTGGAAATGGATACCGTAGTGATCGACTTCTTTTTGAGTGCATAGTTGTGTCACACTCTTATTGCCACCCTTTGTGCCCAGGGTTCCACAACCTGTTTAAACTTAACATGGTCATTTCTTGTCTCATTGTTTCTTATAATCCTCGTCACATGGCCGAGCTGAACTCCACGATTTTTGTCCCACCATCTGCCATTTCTCTTGTATTACATGTATGAAATCCTTCCACATCGAGTGTACATTGACATGTTCTACAAGTAAGAGGAAAACAATCCAATTTCATTGTGTCTAGTTAATTCCATAGAAGGGCACAACATTTATTTTAGTCCTAATATATCATATATTGTCAATATTCTCAATTGGTTTTAGACTGTCATTGTTCTTCCTCCTTTGGAGAATCTACCTGTGCTTAGATTTGTGTACATAGAATTCAAACCTAAGAGGATTCTTATAATGGAGAGTAGACATAGTTTCACATCTTGAGATGTGTACCTCTTCACATCCACAAGCTTCTCCATAAATCATCAAAAAAAATTCTTTATTTTATTTAATATA
>ML779279.1:2518648-2529080 GCA_009831015.1 Picea engelmannii | reverse complement strand
CCCATCGAGGTGACAGTGGGTGGGGAAGCTCCTGTTACGCCGGTTTCAAGCCCTGACTCAAGCTCTTGGACCTTTCCTACAAACCGTGCGATAACAGGATCACCCAAGGTACCTGACCTAACTATGATCCATGCAGACATTATTACATTATTAACCCACGCAGGGGTGCGGAAATCCCGTTTACAAAAATTTGAGTGCTGGGATATCAGATACCCAAGTAGAACCATAACTGTCTTCGTCATAGATAAACTTCACGATACATGAGTTGACCCTTGTGCTGAATAGGCGGTCAACAGTGTCTATTGGCACAACAGGGCCGACCTCAATAACTCATAATATAATTAATAATTACAATATTAATTATCTTTTACATTAATTATCTTTCACTTTATGGTGGGGCCGACCTGTACCCTTTACATCACAATTAGGGTTACATGTAAATCTAACTCTTAGACAATATAGCAAGGGATCTCACAGACCCACTAGTGCTCAGCCACTAGGGGCACGCCCACCTGTGCTTAGCCAGAGGGATGTCCAACTCAACAGATCTCTATCTCAATGAGTCTCACAGGAGAATCATCTGGACACACACTCACTAGTGCTCAGCCACTAGGATCACGTCCATTTGTGCTCAACCACAGGGACGTCCTACTCAACAGATCTCTATCTCACTGAGTCTCATAGGAGAATCATCTGGAGTACCACATCGTCTCAACTCTCTACACAGAGGAGAACAGTAAACCCTCTCTACAAAGAGGAGAATAGTAAACCCATCACATGGGATCCTTCACCCCTCACAGGGGTACACATCGTTTCATCTCAAACGACACACCCATCTCATGGGAATCTTCCCCACACAGGGGAACACATCGTTCCATCTCCGTCTCAGAGAGAAACGACACACCCATCTCATGGGCATCTTCCCCACATAGGGGCACACAACGTTCCATCTCTGTCTCAGAGAGGAACTACACACCCATCTCATGGGCACACCCAACTCATGGGTTCTCTCACAGGCCGAGTCACTCAGTCTGTGTCCTGGAGGATTCTCACGCAACTGTAATCATCAACAAGGAGCAACAACAGGAGGAGGAGCGACTTGAAGACATCATGGAGGGTGATGTGCTAGCATCAACACAACCTTCTACACTTATTGATACACCTACTCCTACACACACCAGTCGTCATCCACTATCAGATACATGGCCTTCTATTGTCAGGGGCAAGCCTGACAAATAACCCATTATCTTTTCTCGTAAAAGGGGGAGAGGCCCGCATTGATATTAGATAGGTAGCAGCTAGTTTGTTTCATTTGTCATTGTATATTAGACATCTACCTCATGATGATGAATTATGAGATACATTTTATAATTATATATGTGATGTCATTTTGTATTGGTTCTAAGTTCTAACTATTGGCCCTTCAACATTCAATATCGACTTTGATGTATAATTTTTTATTTGGCATCCACTACATATATATCGGTGATTTCTCCATATTTATGTGCCAATGTGTTTATCTGATGTTGTTGTTGCTTTATATGTTTAAAATTTTGAAATAAATGAATATATTTTGTATTTTTTAATGTTTGTCATGGGTTTCCGATTTTTTTCGGACCCTCGCCGACTTTTTGCCGATGTCGACTTTTTCAACACTGGTCCAAAGTCATTTTGGGCATCTTTTGGGATCTTTTCTTTGTTGATTTTTTGCAGGTTGTTGGACAACCAAGGAAAACTCTGTCCATTTTGGGAAAGTTTGGAGCATTCAAGAGAACCAAGATCTTCCTACCTATCCAAGAACCATAAACTTCTATAAAATATCATGTAAATATTGATCCAAACCTATAAGGATCCAAAATTTTCAGAAGAAGAAAGGAGAACAAAAGTCTCATTGTAATCGAAAGTAATAAAAGCGGGTCTCCTAGTGCCCAATTTCTTCTCTCCCTTTGGGGGATTGGTGTTGTGGTGTGTTTGTTGGTCTCTTTGTTTCATTTACTTTACTGCTTTCATACAATCTAAAGGAAAACTAAGAGGCAATCAATCAATCAATTTTAACCACAACACAACTTAGCTTTTCTTTTTGAAAGTAATTTTTAAATTTCTTAGATGACTTTTCTTTTGTTACAATCTCTCAATTTTGCAATTTATTTTATGTTGGAAAAATAAACCAATCCCCTCAGCTCCCCAGAGTAGGCCCAGTTCTGAAAAGGGGCTGGACAGTGTGGATTCTAGTAATTAGTCTCACATTTACTTTATGCAATTTTGCTTTATTTTTTGCAAAATAAACCTTTTTCCCCTCAACTCACGGTGGATGTTCCCAACCCTTCCAATTGCGAGCTTAGCCTCGATCCTTTGGAAGTAAGTTCCACACATAATCGAGTTGGTCAGTGCGGAGTAGTTTAATAGGACAATCTCGAAAGCTACTATTGCTTGGTCTAGAAAACCGCCTAGAGGGAGTGTGTCAAGTTAGACGGGAACTTTGAAATCTAGGTTCTCCTTGTGTTGGACCTCCGGCACCTCTAGTGAGCTTGTTGGTGAAGCCATTGGGTTTCGGCAAGCTCTCAACAAATTTCTATACTAAAGGGATAGTCTCTTAAGAGGCCAAATCTAGTGTAAATTTGTTTTCTTGCAACAAAGTTTCACTAAAATAAATCCACATTAATCAACTCTCAAAAGCTTTCAAGGACATCTCCACAGGGTACTTTACACTTTCAGCAGTACATAATACGATCTCATTTTGGCACTGGTCTCAATTTTATTTATCTTAAAAAGCCATTTGCTTCAAGCACTCACTTTTTGCAAAACTTTATCTTGGAGGATCCTTTTGTTTATGGTAATTCACTTGCTAGCATCTACAATTCTCCAATTATCTTTTATGCAAGTACATTGTTGAATTGAAGTACTTCTTTCATAAGCAATTTTATGATGAATGAATATTATATGCTGTTGATCTAGATTTTATCTTGTGTATTGTCCTTGTTGTAATAAACTCTTAGAACACTAATTGCTTAGATTTAGTTTTGAGCCTTAGTATTTTTTGTTTAGAGACTACCCCCCTTGGCTTCGCTAGGAGTTGGCCTAGACAGAGGAGTCGAGGATCAGGTGACAGCACCTTAACTCTAGACTTGCCCCCAAGGACACACCAAGTGGATTGAAGATTTCTTCCACGTCACCCAGGTGTGTATAAAGGTGGCAACAAGACACCTGCCAAAATTAAAACTGCAGTTTCATGCAAAAGCACTGGATAAGGTGTCCCCCATGTCATTCTGAAAATCTCTGAAAAGAGAAATTGGCATGATCTCAAACTTTTAGAAGCAATAGATGTAGTCATGAACATGCTGGATCATTAACATTGAAAATGCATGGGCAAATTCAATGTTAACAGCTCCATCATATCTTATCATCCTCTAAACAAACCTTGTTTTGGGTGAAAGTTTCCTTGGCTGATTGTATAGTTTATAGAGAATCGATTGTTCAGTTTATACTGTTTCAAATTCTAAAATATGTCAGCATTGTCTCCATGTAAACGATGTCTCACTCTCCAGTAAGGCTCATTCTATACATTCTATTTTTGACTACTGACACTACTTGTTAGTTATAATAAATATTTTCTATTCGCATATTACCTCAGATCAGGACTTCTCTCCTCCAACTTGTGATTTTGTATTTACTTAATTATATGAAAGTGGCTGACTTTTCAGGAATTAGATGAATTTGAAACATTTTACAAAGGAAACATGGACAAACAAGGGTATTCAAGTGTATATATCCAACGAAGTGGACGTAAGCGTGATGGCTGTGGCATCTTTTACAAGCGTGAGCGGTACATGGTCCTTTACCTCAGGATGCAATTACATTACTCTTTTAAACAAGTATAGATGTTTTTAAATTTTTGTCATTGAATTTCAGGTTAGCGAAATGAAACAGTGATCCTTATGTGAATTGATGTAAGATGCTATAAAATTTACAGATTCTCTTAACTATAGCTGTCACAGTCAAATCATTGCATCGGTGGATGCTTTAAGTGAATTGTATTATTGTTTGTATCTGCTGTCGAGGTTTTGCAGAGCAGAACTAATTTTAGAAGAAAGCATTGATTACAATGACCTTGTACCTGCTGATGAAGATCCAGAAAATTCAGACAAGGTGAAAGACGAAGAAAATTTAAGTACTAATAACAGCAGAGGTACACTGCCAGTTAAAAATTTCAAATTTCAGGCATGTTTTTGCATGACAAGCAATAATAGCACCTCCAGGTGTCTTAGAGAAGGGGCCTTTCTTAGACAACGCCTTAGTCACAATTCAATGTTTTCTTTATCTTACAATGGCTATTTGTTATTGGATAGATGTTTTATGATAAATTTATATCAATACTAGTAGCCACATTATGCCAAAGAATACATAGTAACTTTTCCCTTGTTTCTATGAATGTTGACAATGACGTTTGAACTTATTCACTCTGGTGGACTCTGTTTGGGACGAAAAGTAGTATGACATCAAAGAATTTTGCATTTCCAGGATCCCCACAAACTAATTTACTAGATGACAGAGGAGATCCAGAGGACCCTAGGGTGAGATTGAAGCGGGATTGTGTTGGACTGTTAACAGCATTCAAACTTCTAGAGCCCCCACACCACGTAATTGTTCTTGCAAACACACATATTTACTGGTAGGCTTCTAGTTTAAGGCATTTTTGTTGCATGATAAAGATAGAACAAACATGTTGAAGCAGATACACCTTCAGGCTATCTAGTTGCTTGTAAAGTATTATGCAAGTGGCTGTTAAATTTTCTCTCTTAGAATGTTTAATTAGAATTCACTACTTCCCTAATAACGTTAGAAATTTATATCATTTTATCTCAGGGATCCTGCATGGGCAGATGTAAAGCTTGCACAAGCAAAGTATCTTCTATTACGTGTTACCCAATTTAAGGACACAGTCTCAGAAAGATTCAGTTGTAAACCTCTAGTCATTGTTGCAGGTGACTTCAATTCTACTCCTGGAGATGAGGTATCCTTCTATCATTTTCCTTATAGCTAAACTTTGCACTGTGCATGTTCATCATTGCTCCTTATACTGTACTACAATTTATATAAATTTAGGCATTGTATACAAGGTCTTATTCAGCCTTTGCAAAGGTTTTGCGCTGGTAATGATACAGATGTAATATGCTAAGAAATAGGGACTGTTACATTCTTTGATATAGTGCATTTCATCCTCATGCCTTAGTTGTCTTTCTGATTTGTTTCAACATTTAGGATTTTCATCAAGGACCATAGAAAGGTGATTGGTTTCTCATTATGATACATTGTTTTCAGATTTATCTGATCTGCAAATAACATTGTTTTATCTTTTTTTTCCAATCATGATTGTATTGTAATTTGTTAGTGGAGGAGAAGTGACCTGTTGGTAATTCATATTGCATGTTTTCTTTTTACTAATCAAGATTTTATTTTAGGTGTATCGATACCTGACATCGGGGAGTTCAGAGTCGAGTAAAGGATATTCTTCCATTGGCAATGAGCCAGAAGCATCTGAACAGAGCCCAATAGCATTACACAGTCTTTATTCATTTATTGGAGGAGAGCCTCCATTTACAAATTACACGCCTGGATTCACTGGAACACTTGATTATATTTTGTTCTCGAGTTCTGAGCACATGCAGCCTGTCAGTTTTATCAAACTGCCATCTGCGGAATCCCCTGACATACTTGGTGGACTGCCAAATGAAAATCATCCCAGTGATCACCTGCCCATTGGAGCAGATTTTGAAATTCGTTAGAAGATAATAGCTGCTTATGATGAACAGTAAAGTTTAAAGAACTTTAAGCTCTCTTGATGTTATTCACTGCTGCTTTATTCATTATAGAGAATAAACTTTGCCCCTTTATCTATTTTGACAATTAGGTTACATTTCTTAATCCCATCCCTGTTTATCCATGGCTTCATGGCTGATCTCAATTTTTTTAATAGTAACCAACCAATGGAACAAATTGCAGTTGTATATTCCAATGTTGCAAATATCATGTTGACGACTATATTGTTGAGGATCTGGAAAACAACTTATCGGCAACATCAGGGAAAATCTCGGAAAATATTGGCAAATTTTACAAAATATCTAAAGCAACAACAACCTCAATTAAACACATTGTCACATAAATCTGAAACGAAAACTGATATATAAGATGTATAAGGTGTCTAGTAATACATCGCACATCAATACTAAATCGTGTCCTAAGTCCTAACTCTTGAGCTTCAAAATATCATCAAAAAATATAATAAATGTGTTTCATTATCATCAATCATCTACAATGAAATCTGATAAATAAACTAGCGATTTTCTACCCATTTTATGGGCAAAGGTAATGGCTCTGGTAATGGCTCTTCCTCTAGATGGAGAAGGTCCTGGGTCTACCGCTAGACTCCGATGTGCTCTAAAAGAGGAAGGCCCCGGGGTTGTCGTTGGACGTTAACATCCTCTATAAGAAGAAGAAGCTAGACTTTGATGTCTTCTGCTAATGCAACTGCTAAGTCCAACTCGTGTCTATGTTTGTGAAGGTGGCAGTGCATTCCCAATGTCAATAGCCACCTCATGTAAAGGTGTCTACTCTGGAACATCCTCCTCTACCAACTCGCCCCCACAACCTCCTCTTGTAACCACTCAGGGGTCAAGTCCATGACAGGCTTCTTGGTCTCCACCCTCCATGTAGCAGTGGTGTCAATCCCATCCAACGAAATGGCCTCCACGTCAAGTGTTTTATGAAGTTGCCTCACCCACAACTGGAGATTGTAGTAGATGTAAACCATGTCATTAAGGCATTGGGATTCCAACCTATATGAGGGTCATAAATTATAATACATAATTTAGAGGATGATGGAATATAAAGTTATAATTTATAATGAGTTTAAAATTTAATTTGAAAATTTTAACCTATTGCTTCTTGGTGTGTATTTTTTAAAAAACATTCCAATTGCACTCACAACCTAAAGAGATACATGTTGTTAGAATATGAAGGATGTGTGCTCGTTTTACCATTGACAATACCCTTGTCATCCAACCATAGGCCGAAGCCACCCTCCGAGCACCTTAACCTTGACAAAGAATCATTCCGGAAGCAAACCTTAGGCTAGATAGCCATACAAAGGGTAGCGCACCTTTCCCCAAGGATAGTGCATCAAAAAAGGCTGATCAGATGTTCCAAACCCTAGCCAAGAGATAGTCCAAGCCAAAACGTAACTGCTAGCTGCAACAGCTGCACCAACAACTCTCCTCCAAACCTGCGCACAAGACTGCAACTGCACTGCGCAGAACTGACTTTCTGCAACTGCTGAGATCTGTCAAATGAGAGACTGGCGCCCTGTATTTATAGTGGTTCTGGCAGACTTACTGGGGCCGACTTGTCCTTCTGGGTACCTGTCTGTTCAATATATATTAATTCTTCTGGCTGACTTCTTCTCTTGGAGGCTAATAACCTAATACATATTATCTTCTTGAGTTGACAAGTCTTCTAGGGTTATTAGCCAACTCATTAGGGTTTCTCTTGCTTCTCAGAGTCTTCTATTCTCGTCAGGTTCACACGTGGAGGTAAATACCTCCCGCAACTACCATAATATCAACACATGTTTGGCTAAGCACCCGAATGACAAGTCTTTGTAAATTGGACTCTTGTGCCATAGCTTGTCCACCAAGTATCTACAACAAATAAGAGAAACATAAGAAAATACATTGAGATTTGAAACAGAATGAAGCTTACCTTGCATTTTGTTCTCCTTGTCTTGAACAGCCATGTCAAAGCCAAATGTTCCAACAACCATCTTATATATTTCTATTTCTTTAGAAATCTTTGCACGTTCTTGTGAACTTGGCACTATACTCTAAACACGTGAAGAATCCATCTATAACCTTACCATGAAATCTAAAACCACAAGAGTAAGAGAACGTGGGGCTGAGGTAGATGCATGTGGCATGAATGAGGCAATGGAGTTTAGTGTTCCATCACTCATCAATCACCCTCCATATCTATAATTGTTTCTCATATTCATTATCCCCCTTGTCCTCATAATAGGCACATATGGATTCTTTAGCCCTATCCATGGCCTCATACAAGTAGCCCATTCCAGGCTTGCCTTTATAAACCAAGAGAAAAATCTTTACCAATGGTTTGCTAAGCCACACACCACCTCCATTCCTGCCCAAAAACTCTCCTAATATGTAACATCCCCCAACCCAACAAAGGGACATTATGGTGCATAATACTTATAAAAACAAAATTTATGCTGACTAAATTAATTCATTTTACAGTTAACCCATTTCTTGTAGTTTCCAACTACGAATTAAAACATATTTAGCTATTGTTTATAACCATAAAATAGATGCATCTAAAGCATACCAAATTAACATGAATGCAACTTAATCATTCACACAATTACATATAAATCATTCTAAAATACGCATAGTTTATGCACAATAACACATGTAAATAACATGACAACAAGATAATACACTTATCTTTAAACAAGAGTTGTCCAACCAGCTGCTTGGGACGGACGTTCCACCCAACCATAGACTGATTGTTCCAAATTTCAATAGCCAGTCACCCCCGAGTTGAGGCTAGCAATCCACAATAGAGGGTGGTCTCACTGTCCACTCATAGCTCATACAAATCACAACCCAACTGAGATTTGTTAGAGTTTAAGCTATTATTAGGTTTCTTTTCAATTTACTAGTAACCATAACATATATATGATCACTGAGAAATACATAATCACAAGAGACACATCATTTATCCCGGGAAACCTTCATGGGGGAGAAAACCCAACAAAACTTCCTTAATATAGATAGCCAATACAATGCCAAGAGAATAAACCAAACAATACAAAAATTCCTCTCCCAAGTAGTGCACCTTTCTCTCTCTCTCTCTCTCTCTTCTTCTCCAACTGCATCTCCAAACTTGCACTCTGATGATCAAGTTGTTGATATTATGGTAGCTGCGGGAGGTATTTACCTCCACGTGTAAACCTGACAAGGATAGAATACTCCGAGAAGCAAGAAGAAACCCTAATGAGTTGGCTAATAACCCTAGAAGACTTGTCGGCTCAAGAAGATTATTTATATTAGGTTATTAACCTCCAAGAGAAGAAGTTGGCCAGAAATAATAATATATACTGAACAGACAGATACCCAGAATGAGAAGTCGGCCCAGGTAGTTAGCCAGAATTAGTATAAATATAGGAGGCCAGTTCTCATTCTGGCAGACAGTCTCAGAATTGCAGAGCAACACTTGTGCGCATTGCAGTTGCCCAGTTTCTGTGTAGGTTTGGAGGATAGATGCCGTTGCAACTGCTGTAGCTAGCAGTTACGCTTGGACTATCTCTTGGCTAGGGTTGGACTATTTGATCAACTCTTTGTGATGCACTATCCTTGGGGAAAGGTGCGCTACCCTTTGTTTGGCTATCTAGCCTAAGGTTTTCTTCCGGAGTGATTCTCTGTCAAGGTTAAGGTGCTTGGAGGGTGGCTTCGACCTATGGTTGGGTGACAAGGGTATTGTCAATGGTAAAACGAGCACATCCACTTATATTCTAACAGGTTATGGGCCCACACCTCCTTCATTCAGTCTAACCGCTGGAAGGAAACATAGCCGTAACGATATTGAGCTCGTTGAAGAACTGTCGCTAGGGTTTCTAGCAGGAGCAATCACCATAGCACTACTGCTAGGGTTACTAGCAGGTGCAGTTGCATAAACCCTAATCCTCTCGTTGAGGCACCTTAAGTGAAGGGATTGACCTAATTTTCGGACAGATCAGTGCGCCCTAGCCTAGCACATCTCCTGATACTCTCAGCAAGCCAAGACGTCAAGTTTGAATTTCTGGTCAAATCTAGGGTTGACCAAGTCAAAGCAGCCATGACTTACTCTATGAAGTCAAAGAACAAGTTAGATAGAGCTTATAACTTCAGAGCGTGGAAGACAAGAATCGACCACATCCTTGCCAAGAATAAAGTGTTGAATATCGTGAAAGGAAAGATTGTGGAACCAGTGTTTGAAGAAGGAAAAGAGAAGGAACCACAGAACGTTGTAGTTATGGAGAAGTTTAAAGACGGTGACATCAATGCTATGAGTATCATAGTGGAATCTATAAAAGACCACTTGATACCCTACATCTCCCATCTTGACTCATCGAAGAAGACGTACAATGCCCTAACAAATCTCTTCTTGGTCAGAAACATTGGACAAGTAATGAGTCTGAAGAATGAGCTCTGTGACATGAAGATGAATGATGATGACAACATAACATCATACTTTGTGAGAATTTCTTAGTTAAGAGATCAACTACAAGCTATTGAAGAGATCATCTCAGAGAAGGAGTTGGTAAATATAGTACTCAATGGTCTCCCCAAGACATGGGATGCATTTGCCGCAAGCATGAACACAA
>ML779279.1:2494047-2507856 GCA_009831015.1 Picea engelmannii | reverse complement strand
ATTCCTTAGGGTTTATGAATTCTCTCCAGGGTGCACTTTGATTAGTGTAGGAAGAATGGCTTAGGGTGGGGAATGGTCCAGGTTCAGAAATCAGGACAATTATTCTTACTTTCTTGAGAAGAATAGTCCAGATAACTCATCATTGATGTTTTACCTTTTTGAGGGAAGATATTCTTTCAGATCTCACAGATGTGAGTGAAAGATTGGTCCAGATGATCCAGTTTATATCATAACATTATTTTTGTGCAGGTTGATATCAGATGATTGTTATGAAGATTGCATGACAGTAGATGTATACTACTGTGGTGGATGTGTTCCACTATTTGTGACTATACATTACTGATCAAGTACTTGTGTGCTACTTGGTGTGGTAGTGTACTACTGGATTGTAGTTATGTACTACTATGGATTGACACATTTGTGTTCTATTTTGTTTTGATTGCCTTGAAGACTATCAACAGTATTGGAAATGATTATCAGTTAGCCAGAATTAGTATAAATACAGGAGGCCAATTCTCATTCTGGTAGGTAGTCTCAGAATTGTAGAGCAACACTTGTGCGCACTGCAGTTGCCCAGTTTCTGCGCAGGTTTGGAGGAGAGTTGTCGTTGCAACTGCTGCAGCTAGTAGTTACGCTTGGACTATCTCTTGGCTAGGGTTTGGACTATCTGATCAACTCTTGTTGGTGCACTATCCTTGGGGAAAGGTGTGCTACCCTTTGTTTGGCTATCTAGCCTAGGGTTTGCTTCCAGAGTGATTCTTTGTCAAGGTTAAGGTGCTTGGAGGGTGGCTTCGGCCTATGGTTGGGTGACAATAGAGATATTGTCAATGGTAAAATGAGCACATCCTTTATAATAACATACCAAGTCTAAGTATGAAATACCGAGTCAGGCTACAAACGAGTTTTGCTTCCCATCAAGATGGCTTCATTAACCTTTGAACAATTATGCTGTGAGATCTTGATCTAATGTTTGGTCATCTTTGGAGCCTTCTGCTCCTTACAATTAATATTCATATGAGATACTCTGAATCTCAAAAGATAGGTTCTTCTTCATCTTCTTTGGTGCATGAGTGTATATGGTCATGTACATAGTCTGCTTTATGTCTCATATAATATGTTGCCTTCAACAACCTTCAGTATAACTTCCTCAGGGTTATCACCTGTGACCTGGAACAAGGTCAACAAAACAACAAGAAAGAATAACACTCTTTTGATAATAGTAGATAAAACAATAGCATGAGTAATCATCACAGTAGCTCCTTTAGAGCTATCACTTGTGACCTGTCTGAAACACAGATCAAAAGTAAGGAATACAATACGAAATGAGATCAACACTCTTCTAGTGTTGTGATCACACATTCATCCAAGGTAACCTGGAATAAACAAAAGAAGTTTCTCCTATATGAGATGTTAGTTGTATTTGGTAAATGATTACATTAAGCATTTATCTCAATATGCTCACATGCTACCAAGCATAATACTTTTCAAAGACTACTACCTCAACTATAGTGTTTACTTGTAAAGGGGTAGTCATCAACTTGTCAAGTGCAACTTTGAATCTTATCAACTTAATTAATCAAACCTGGAACTTGGAGCTTGTTCCTCAAGAATGAGTGTGTGGGTTTTATTCCAAGTCTCCTTCACTCAAGATGACGAGTGCTTTCTTTAACCTGTCTTCTTGTACTAAGACAATATGCTATCTTGACAGAAGGTTGGGTTAGAGAATAAACTCTATGATCTCAACTCTAATCCATCTAATACATTGACTTTAATTTTGACCAAAGGTTAGTATGATGGTCATAGCTTCAACATGCAATCTAGATCAAAATAATGTCATAACAAATAGGTGCATATCAGAGTAATCAAACCTGGGTTGCATTATTCGTCTGAATGTGTTGGATCTTGAGATCCTTCTGGATCTATGGCAAGAGATCCCTTCTCTTGCAAATACCCTTTAAAGCTTAACAATTTTAAACATATGTGAGTACATACCTCAGATAGCATTTGCAAGTAGTGGCACCATCTAGTAGCAACAATAATAATTACCAACTCTTAAGAACTTCAAGGGTGGATGCAACTGGTACTACAACTGATACTTCAACTGCTACTGCAATTGAAACTGCTACTGCAATTGAAACTGCCACTGCAACTGCAATTTAGGTTTTATGAGGAAACCCTAATTTTTTAAACTTCAAATTTTTAAATTGTGATCCAAGGGATAGATGCGCTGACCTGAGGCGAGTAAGCTGGTGCAGTCAGATTTCTGAAAGTCCAAATTTTACCCCCTCAAACTTGACCAGCGGATTTCTAGACTGGTGCTTCTGGTTTTCTGGTACTTTTGGTTTTCTTGTACTCTAGTACTTCTGGTTTTCTGGTACTTCTGGTACTTTGTAAAAACTAGGGTTTCACTTTTTCGGAGATCTACCCACTGAAAAGGTGTGGTGAAGGTGCCAAAGAGTTCCTTGGGTTAGGGCACACTTTTCTAGATGGTTTTGAGGCTGAAAATATTTTTCAATAAAAAGCCCTAATTTTCATGTACAACAACAATGACGTTTTTCTTCTTCTTGTGAAAGATGCTCTCTTCAGATTAGCTATGATACCATGTTAGAGTTTAAGCTATTATCAAGTTTCTTTTCAATTTACTAGATAACCACAACATAGATAGGATCACTGAGAAATACATAATCACAAGAGACACATCATTTACGCTGAGAAACCCTCATGGGGGAGAAAACCCAACAAAAATTCCTTAATATAGATAACCAATACAATGCCAAGAGAATAAACCAAACAATACATAAAGTCCTCTCCCAAGTAGTGCGCCTCTCTCTCTCTTCTTTTCCAACTGCAACTCCAAACTTGCACTCTGATGATCAAGTGAGTGATTGAACAAATGAGGCATTGGCCTCTCTTATTTATACAATCTGGCAGGTGTGAACTTAGGTGTCTTTTCACTGGCAGGGCCGACTTCTCATTCTGGGTGGTTATAACCACTTTAACATATTCTGGGGGTCAACTTCTCATTTCGCATAATACTATTAGGGTTTGACCAATCCGCAAAAGGGGATTTGGTCATTTATAATGCCCGACATAATCAATCCACAAAAGGGGATTTATCTAATGAATAATTCACCAATAATGAAATAGAATACTCTTTGCAGTTACAATATTTCAACAAGATTCTCCTACAACTATCATGATTTTCTACCGACTCTCTTCCTCTTGACCTGTCCAATCCAAGGAATGTACCCCTTCATTGATCTCAGTCCCTCGGGCGTCCCATTCGTTTATCAGGGTCTTTCTGGCACAAACAACTAGGAATCTCTCAGTTGGGAACTCAAGGGAAACTACTGCTAGGAAACTATCAACAAACCAACAACAAACACTTGTTGTTTTAGTGAAACTCACACATGAGTTCACTCTTTAGGCCTGACAACCTCGGTCTTTAGTTTTTCAGCTCCAATTACGCTCAAACTTTCTCTATAATTCTCCCTCCATGTCTACACCAACTCCAAGATCTCTTTCTTGCTCTCTACTTGCTCCTCATGCACCAAAACTCAAAGTGTAATACTGCTCTCCCCACCCATACAATTTCCTCTCTTCAACTTTCCTTTCTTGACTTACACTCTTCCCCAAGCTGATTGTACTCAACCCCCATGTGCCCAATCACTTTGGGATGTGACTACTCACACCAACCCTCTTACATGTATTCAGTGATTCGCTTTGGGAACACTCAATTAGAAATGGGAAGGTTCATACACCAATAACAAATTTAGGAAAATGGGTTGAATTAATATACATGGACAATTCCCCCTTGAACCCTTCTTGGCCATTATCCTAGACACTCCCATCTCTTGTGGATTAATTCAACCCCCATCTCTTGTCCATGTCCCCTTAGCAGATGTCATCACATTTTAAGATTAAAGCATAGAAATACAATTCACATATTACATCGCTTTGGTTGTAGTGACACATTATATCTACATTAAGCATTAATTACACTGGGGATGTTGCATTCCCCCTCGCCTACAATTGTGCATCGTCCTTGGTGCACTATGCCGATAACATATATCAGTGCACTATGCATGAGTGTATATGGTCATGTACATAGTCTTCTTTATGTCTCATATAGTATGTTTCCTTGAGCAACCTTCACTATAGCTTCCTCAGGGTTATCACCTGTGACCTGGAACAAGGTCAACAAAACAACAAGCAAGAATAATACTCTTTTGATAATAGTAGATAAAACAATAGCATGAGTAATCATCACAGTTAGAGCTATCATTTGTGACCTGTCTTAAACAAGGATCAAAAAGTAAGGAATACAATACGAAATGAGATCAACACTCTTCTAGTGTTGTGATCACACATTCATCCAAGGTAACCTGGAATCAAAAAAAGAAGTTTCTCCTAGAGGAGATGTTTGTTGTATCTGGTAAATGATTACATTAAGCATTTATCTCAATATGCTCACATGCTACCAAGCATAATACTTTTCAAAGACTGCTACCTCAACTATAGTGTTTACTTGTAAAGGGGTAGTCATCAACTTGTCAAGTGTAACTTTCAATCTTATCAACTTAATTAATCAAACCTGGAGCATGTTCCTCAAGAATGAGTGTGCTTCTTTTCTTCCAAGTCGCCTTCACTCAAGATGATGAGTGCTTTCTTCAACCTGTCTTCTTGTACTAAGACAATATGCTATCTTGACATAAGGTTGGGTTAGAGAATAAACTATATGATCTCAACTTTAATCCATCTAATACCTTGACTTTAATTTTGACCAAAGGTTAGTGTGATGGTCATAGCTTCAACATGCAATCTAGATCAAAATAATGTTATAAAAAATAGATGCATATCAGAATAATCAAACCTAGGTTGCATTATTCCTCTGAATGTGTTGGATCTTGAGATCCTTCTGGATCTATGGCAAGAGATCCCTTCTCCTACAAATACCCTTTAAAGCTTAACAATTTTAAACATATGTGAGTACATACCTCAATAGCATTTGCAGGTAGTGGCACCATTTGGTAGAAACGGTAATAATTACTAACTCTTAAGAACTTCAAGGGTGATTGCTACTGGTACTACAACTGATATTGCAACTGATTCTGAAACTGCAACTTAGGGTTTTATGAGGAAACCCTAATTTTTCAAACTTCAAATTTTGGAATTCTGATCCAAGGGATAGATGCGCTGAGCTGAGGTGAGTAAGCTGGTGCAGTCATATTTTTGAAAATCCAAATTTTACCCCCTCAAACTTGACCAACGGATTTTTGGACTGGTGCTTTTGGTTTTCTGGTACTTTGGTACTTCTGGTTTTCTGGTACTTCTAGTACTTTGTGAAAACTAGGGTTTCACTTTCCAGGAGATCTACCCACTGAAAAGGTGTGCTGAAGGTGCCAAAGAGTTCCTTGGGTTAGGGCACAATTTTCTAGATGGTTTTGAGGCTGAAAATATTTTTCAATAAAAAACCCTAACTTCATGTACGACAACAATGACGTTTTTCTTCTTCTTGTGAAAGATGCTCTCTTCAGCTTAGCTCTGATACCATGTTAGAGTTTAAGCTATTATCAGGTTTCTTTTCATTTTACTAGCTAACCATAACATATATAGGATTACTGAGAAATACATAATCACAAGAGACACATCATTTATCCCGGGAAACCCTCATGGGGGAGAAAACCCAACAAAACTTCCTTAATATAGATAGCCAATACAATGCCAAGAGAATAAACCAAATAATACAGAAAGTCCTCTTCCAAGTAGTGCACCTCTCTCTCTCTCTCTCTCTCTCTCTCTCTTCTTCTCCAACTGCAGCTCCAAACTTGCGCTCTAATGATCAAGTGAGTGAGTGAACAAATGAAGCGTTGGCCTCTCTTATTTATACAATCTGGCAGGTGTGAACTGAGGTGTTTTTTCACTAGCAGGGACGACTTCTCATTCTGGGTGGTTATAACCACTTTAATATATTTTGGGGGCCGACTTCTCATTTAACATATTACAATTAGGGGTTGACCAATCCGCAGGAGGGGATTTGGTCATTTACAATGCCCGACATGATCAATCCACAAAAGGGGATTTATCTAATGAATAATACATCAATAATAAAATAGAATACTCTTTGCAGTTGTAATATTTCAACAAGATTCTCCTACAACTATCCTGATTTTCTACCGACTCTCTTCCTCTTGACCTCTCCAATCCAAGGAATGTACCCCTTCATTGATCTCAGTCCCTCGGGCGTCCCATTCGTTTATCAGGGTCTCTCTGGCATTGACAACTAGGAATCTCTCAATTGACAACTCAAGGGAAACTACTGCTAGGAAACTATCAACAAACCAACAACAAACACTTGTTGTTTTAGTGAAACTCACATAGGAGTTCACTCTTTAGGGCTGACAACATGGCTCTTCAGTTTTTCATCTCCAATTGCGCTCCAACTTTCTCTAGAATTCGCCCTCCATGGCTACACCAACTCCAAGATCTCTTTCTTTCTCTCTACTTGCTCCTCATGCACCAAAACTCAATGTGTAATACTGTTCTCCCCACCCATACAATTTCCTCTCTTCGGCTTTCCTTTCTTGACTTACACTCTTCCCCAAGCTGATTGTACTCAACCCCCATGTGCCCAATAACTTTTGGATGTGACTACTCACACCAACCCTCTTACATGTATTCAATGATTCGCTTTGGGAACACTCAATTAGAAATGGGAAGGTTTATACACCAATAACAAATTTAGGAAAATGGGTTGAATTAATATACATGGACAATTCCCCCTTGAACCTTTCTTGGCCATTATTCTAGACACTCCCATCTCTTGTGGATTAATTCAACTCCCATCTCTTGTCCATGTCCCCTTAGAAACTGTCATCACATTTTAAGATTAAAGAATAGAAATGCAATTCGTATATTACATCGCTTTGGTTGTAGCAACACATTATATCTACATTAAGCATTAATTACACTGGGGATTATAGTGGGGATGTTGCATTCTCCCTCCCCTACAATTGTGCATCGTCCTCGGTGCACTATGCCGATAACATATATGCAAATTTACATCACAATACTTAAAAATAAAAATTCTGCAATTTAGTAACTCCAACAATAGTTTCAACCATAATCTCATGTTCATCCCAACTCGTCAACCCAAGGAATGCACCATTCATTTATCAAGGTTAACCTAAGGGATGTACCATTCGTTTATCAAGACTAACCCAAGGGATGTACCATTCGTTTATCAAGACTAACCCAAGAAATGAGCCATTCATTTATCAATGTCCCCAACACAGTTGGCTAGGACTCTGAGATGTGGTTCTGGAATTTTAGTTGCTCGAAATTGAGTTTTGCATTCCATTTTCTTCAAAATTGTCAAAAATTTGTAGGTATTTTTCCCACATGTTTTTTTCATGCTCCCATGTAGCATCTTCAAGACTAAAGAAGGTCCATTAAACCTTTACCAGTCCTATGGATTTATTCTTAAGCACCTTGACTTTTCGGCCCAGGATGTGTACTGGTTCCACCCAGAAACCCCTTTTGTGCTCCTGCTGGATCACATTCCAATCAATTATGTGGTTAGGGTCAGGGACACATTTCTTTAATAATGATACATGAAATACATTATGCACTCTCATGGATGCATACAATTCTAGCATGTATGCAACTAGATCTATATTTTTTAATATTTCAAAAGATCCACAAGATCTTGTTGCTAACTTTGGCCAACTGCTTAATGTTATCGAACTTCTCTTTGCCTTTACTTTTAAGAACACATGTTCTCCCATTTTAAAATATTTGAAAACTTTGTTCTTGTTTGCATTGCTTTTCTGCCTATCCCGGGGAACTTTTAAATTTTGCTTTATCTTTGCCATCTGCTCTTCCATTTCCTTCAAAAATTATGGTCTAACAACTACTCTGTCTATTGGATTATCCCAACTCACTGGAGTGTTACATTTTCTGCCATACAATGCTTCAAACTGACTCATTTTCAATGAGGCTCGATACCCATTGTTGTAAGAAAACTCAACCAAATGAATATAATCTTCCCACTTTGATGGTTGATGCATCATATACATTCTAAGCATGTCCTCTATTATCATGTTAGTATTTCCTATTTTCCCATCTGATTCTAGGTGATACGTTGTATTCAGATTCAAATTTGTTCCAAAGACTTTGAACAAACCCTTCCAAAAATTCGAAGTAAAATTTGGATCTCTATTTGAAACTATTGCCTTAGGCACTCCACGTAACCTAACAACTTCTCTCATATATATTTCTGCAATATTTGTTGTCTTGTGTGTAGTCTTCACATGAATAAAATACGTTGCCTTAGTCAATTTATCCACTACCACCATGATGGAATCATGTTGCTTCATTGGCATGATAAACTTAGTAATAAAATCAACTGTGATAACTTCCCACTTCCATTCTAGAATGGGCAATGGTTGTAGCAAACCTATTGGATGCCTATGCTCAATGTTCACTTTCTAACACTCTAGACATCTGACTATGTAATTAACTACTTATTTTTTCATTCCTGGCAAAAAATTCTGGCTTCTTACAGTTGCAATTGTTTTCTGATATTCTGGGTGACCGTCGTATGACACATTATGCATTTCCTTCAACATTGCATTTTTCAGCTCACTGGAATTTGACACATACACCTTACCTTTAACATGAGAATTCCATCTTCTTTCAGCTCATAAGAGTTAGATTTATGCTAAAAATTGCCTTGTTGTAATATCTATTTTATTTTTAGATAATGTTGATCTGAATTTGCTACTGTAATAATTTGATCTTTCATATCAGTCCTATACATGCTAATGGATGCAATATTTTATCATGAGCTCTCTTGTTGATTGCATCATCCACTTGGTTTGCTTTGCCCTTTATATGCTTAATTTCAAAGTCATATTCACTCAGAAATTTCAGCCATCTAGTTTGTCTGGTATTTAGTGTTGGTTGTCCAAACAAATGTTTCAGACCATAGTGATCTGTCCTTAGCTCGAATTTCTTACCCATGAGGTAATTCCTCCACATTTTCAATGCATGTTCAATTGTTGTTAATTCTAGATCATGGGTAGCATAATTTTTTTCATGCTCTTTTAATTTTCTAGACTCATAGCATACCACATGGTCCTTTTGACTAAGAACTCCACCGAGTCCTTCCTTACATGCATTAGTGCACACAAAAAAATCTTCATTTAGATCTACAATCTTCAATATGGACGCACTTGTCAATATTTCCTTCAAATGTTGAAATCTTTCTTCACACTTGGAAGTCCATTCAAATTTCACTCTCTTCGTTTGCAAAGAAGTAATTGGACTTGCAATCTTTGAGAACCCTTTTATGAATCTTCGGTAATAACTGACTAGACCCATAAATTATCTAACCTCTGTCACATTCTTTGGCACTGACCATCCTCTAATGGCCTTTATCTTTTTAGGATCAACTGTTATCCCATCTGCTGAAATGATATGCCCCAAGTAGTGAATCGTCTTTTGATTAATGATGCACTTACTTAGTTTAACATACAATTTATGCTCTCTTAGAACTTGCCACACCATTTTTAAATGCTGCTCATATTCCTCTTTTGACTTAGAGTAGATGAGTATATCATCAAGGAACATAATTACAAACTTGTGTAGGTACTCCATGAACACTCCATTCATCAAACACATAAAAACTGTTGGGGCATTTGATAGTTCAAATGACACTATGGTGAATTCATAATGCCCGTATCTTGTCTTAAATGTTGTCTTGTTGATGTCTTCTTCCTTAATCCTCACTTGATGATAGTCTGATCTCAAGTCAATCTTGGAAAAGATCCTTGCACCTTTCAGCTAATCAAACAAATCATCAATCCTTGAAAAATGATTTTTTTTTTATGGTGACCTTATTCAGCTGTCTGAAATTAATGCACAACCTTAAGGTTCCATCTTTTTTCTTTGCAAAAAGAATCGGGGCTCCCCAAGGTGACACACTTGGGCGTATATATCCCTTCTTTAAAAACTACTCAAATTGTATTTGCAACTCCTTCAATTGTGGTGTACCCATTCTGTATGGTGTCTTGGACATTGGGGCAACTTCTGGCACCAAATCAATAGAGAAATCAAGGTCTCTCTTTGGTGACAATCCTGAAATTTCTCTAAAAACATCTTCAAAATCCCTCAAAACCAGATGGTCTTCAATGCTTGCCACTTTGTCTTTGGATGCCTCCTCCATATGTATTGAAAACATCTGACACCCCTTCATAAAGCTCTTCTTCAACTGCATAGCTGAAATCTCTATAACAACTACAACTCTTTGAATGCCTTGAATCTTTCCGTGCTGCTCTTCTTCATCAAGACATGTGATTGTCTTGTTGTAACAATCTAGAACAAAATGATGTTTTTCCAACCAATCCATGCCAATTAGACAATCATATGAACCCAATGGTATGATGCTTACATCTACATTCATGTTTATTTAACTATTTTTAACCAACTCATTGATTTTCCTCTTAGCCCCCGTGGCTAACTGAACTAACCAAGATTTGTTATGCCTACTTTGCAAGTGAAATATTTTAACAATGTTAGCATTTATGTAATTATGGCTAGCTCCAGAATCAATCAAAATTGTTTGGTTGTCGATCTTACCTTCCACTTCGATCACGGGAGATTGATACTATGTCTGCTTGTTGTCCAAGGATACATAAATCTTTGGCATGCTTATTCCCATGTCTTTCACTTTTTCAACCTCCTGAATGTTTTGGACAATCCTCATTCTTTCTCCTTTGTGAGGGCAGTCTATATATAAGTGATTTTTCTCACATCCCCAACATTGAACAGGTTGTTTCCCTGGCCTTTTCCCAAATGAATCTGTAGTGTTGTGCTCATTTTGGGCTGATTGACTTTGCGGATTTGCTTGCGAGTTATTCCTGAAGAAGAGTGGCTTAAAACCTTTTTGTCTTTGATCCTTTTCCCCTTTCATCTTGTCATTCCAAGCTTTTTGGAAAACTGGCCTTCCTTTGCTTTGCTCATAAATGTGTCTTTCTCTTCATACGGTTTCTTCCAAGGTCTTGAGGTTGTCATATTGAATCTTGTCAATATAAAAGGAGGGTAACCCACTTAGAAACCTTTGGATTTTGATTTTCTCATCCTTAATGAAGTCAACATACTTCAACAATTCAAAGAACCGCTTCTCTTATTTCTCCATTGTCATGGTTCTTAACTTGAGTTCAAAGAACTCTTTCATCTTTCTCTCATAGTAATGCTTGGAAAAATATTTCTCTTTGAAATATCCTTTGAACTGCCTCCGTGAGATTATTTTCTCATCGAGGTTCTGGGCTTGCTTAAGTTGATCCCACCACATGGTTGTCTTTCCTTGCAAGTGGTAGGCGACAATTCTAGCTTCTACTCGGGATGGGTAATCATGCAACTAGAAATATTTCTTCATTTCCAACAACTAGACCTCTGCCTCTTCTCCTTTCTTGTGTTCACCATTGAAAGTAGGTGGCTTGATTTTCTTAAGTTCACCTTGCAAGATGTTTTCCTTGGGCCTTCTTCTTTGCCTCCGAACATAACACATTTAGGTTGCTCCCTGGCACTGAACTTGCATGAGTTCTTCTAGTGTAATTCCTTGGAGAATGATGGCGCATTCTTATGCTTCTTGATTATCTATCATTTCCATGATCATCCCTTTTGCTATGGGATATAGATGTTGATACTTTTCTAACATTCGTTGTTTGCTTGGTGCCAAAATCTTTGTTAACTTGCTTATGCAACATGTTTAAAATCTGAAGTATATTTTCCTGAGCCTTCATAATCCTTTCATTATCAGCGTTGTAGCTCTGCACTTCCTTATGCAGACTTCTCATAGTGACAGACTCTTGCCTATCTTTCCTTCTATTTGACTTTGTCTCAACATTCCTCATGCTGACATGTAGACCTATGATCTCTTCCTCATGGATGTAAAATCCCTGAGCATCTTTCATAACTCCAGTTCTCATATAAGAATTTAAATTTCTTTTGGTACCTTTGATTCTGCAAGAAATGTGCATGTAACAATTATTGTTAGAACACGTGAATCGTAAAACATTTTATTAATTAGAATACATGTCATTTCCTCACCAATTTATGAAAGACACATTGCATCAATTCACACTATGATTCCTTAGATTCATTCCTCTAAAATATCTCTTCAATGGTTATACTTATGTCCCAATCCGATCTCTGAGTTGAAAGTTATGGCTTCTTGAAAAAACAATTTTCACCCATTTTTGTGCATTTTCTCTACTGGTGCAATTTTGTTGAAATGCCAACTTCTGTCAATTGTAGAAGAAAATATGTCAGGATATGGAGAAACTTATGGATCAGACATAGATAATAATAACAACATGGAATTCATAAAATTCTCAAATTTTCAATCTAATGTTCCAGTAAAAAACTACAACAATCCTGAATCTGCAACGTTGTCATTTTCACTCCTTTTTCCGGACTTAGAATTTTTAGCGGAACTGACTATCTCTCAATCTATGCACTTATGGAAAAATTTCACTAAACCAAATTTGTTTGTCTTGATGAGTATATAAAAAGTTGACTGAATAAAATTTTCCAGTTTTGTAATCTAAGGTCACTTTTCCTTCTTTGGAAATCTCAAAAATCTTCAAACAATGGTTTGGAATAGTGGATTTTGGCCTATTTCAACGTCTCCATTCCAATCCCCATATGATTTATTCATTTCCTTCATAATTTATTTATGTGTCTACTTTTTTGAAATCTCCCCAAGAGTTTTGGCTTAATTTGGATTTCTGTGAATGATTTGGACCCAAATCTTTAAAAACCATTTTTTTGCAATTTCTACCAAATTCAAGAAGAATTGGACAAGGGCCCTCTCTGGCGTTTTTGTAGACCTATCTGCTAACAAAAACCATAATTTTCATCCCTATCCGTGCTAAATTTTGAGTTGCTATTAAGTTCTTTTCAATTTACTAGACAATAATAGCATAAGCATGATCACTGAGAGAAACACAATCAGAAGGTACACCATTTTATCCTAGGAAACCCTCATGGGGGAGAAAATCCAACAAAAACTTCCTTAATATAGATTGCCATTACAATGCCAAGACAAAAACCAAACCACCAAGAATAACCTAGGACTGAGCATGCACCTCTCTTCTCCTTCTTATGACTGCAACAACCTCCAAAAGATACACACTAAATGAGTGGCTAAGTGAGTGTAAGAATGAGGCACAATCCTCTCTTATTTATACTGGCTTGCAGGTGCTAGGGTTGTGTCTTTTCACCAAGATGGGCCGACTTTTTCACTTAGTGGTTAAAACCACTTTAATTATCCCTAGGGGTCGACTTTACAAACAACACCATATAACTATGGTTTGACCAATCCATAAATGGGGATTTGGTATTATACAAAACTCGACATGATCAATCCTCAAAAGAGGATTTGATCTATCAGAAAATAACTTAATTATAATTAGAATATTCTTCGCAGTTACAATATTTCAACACCCCCCCTTAACAAGAAGGGTATTCTAATGACATAACCCAATACAACATTATCATGAGAGAGAGGGAAACAACATCATCAACATTTGGAACATTTACTGGTGTTAGCGATAAAAAATGCACTGGCATTTTTGAAAGAATGATGCCTAATATTGTAGGGAATATTTGACTAGATTTCCGGGCTCCAAATGAAGATTTGAAAGCACCATTGGAAAGCTTAGGATTTGTAGATGTCGATCGACTATTCAAGCATGCAAAACAGACTCTCCATGACTAAGAAATTTGATTTTTAAAAAATCT